>PVJL010015072.1:0-25698 GCA_004026885.1 Lyroderma lyra | reverse complement strand
GGGCTGAGGACCTGGGGCACTAGGGACTTGAGGAATAGGGAAAGGCCAGAGCACCTGGTGATTCTGTGGGGTGGGCATTAGGGCTCATCAACATTCTGTAGGGTTTCTGTGACTTGGGATCTGGACGCCATCTCTGCCACTATCTGAAGCAATTAGGTAAGAGCTATCTAATACTGATAGTACACTGCAGAAAAAGATAACTTGGGTGGGCTGCCCAATGAAACCTGCCCATGCCACCGGGTCTGGGGGCGTCCAGCCTGGTTCCTACTTCTAAGCACTTGCCTCTGACTTGTATCATGGGATCCTCACTGCGTGCCACATGTTCTGGGTTGACGTGACTAGTCTGCGCAAGTCAGCGAGTCCTCAGACTAAACAACTGAAGAGGTTGTTCAGCAGATGAAGGCAAATGGTCCTCTCTGTGTACCCAACTCTTTCAGAAAACCAGTGGGAATTGGCTGTCTGAGAGCGATGACCAGTTTCTGAGAAACTCTGCTATCAGGTGCAACCCAGGTATGCCATACACGCCCAGCTGCCACATGAATCTTTAACTCTTGAGTGTCACTACCATGCTGGGTTCAGAGGACAGATTATTTACAAACCCAGACCATTTTACTTTCCTGAATACACTCATTCATCCCAGCCAGGGATCCCAATGCACAGAGACAACTGGAACTGAGTTGTGACACGTGAACTGGGCAAAAGAATTGTCTTGGCTTCCACAGTCAAGAGAAATCTTACATGTGGCCTTCTATAATCTGAAACACCATTGGCAATGCAACCTTAAAGTTAAATAATTTCCCCATTAGTTCAGCTTTTATATACCAGGCTTTCACATTTTAGGACACTTGGAGTGTCAATATGAGAGATTTGTACACTTAATTATACTATATTGAATGATTTAATAAGCATTCCTGGAGATTCAACAAGAAAGGCTGATGAGGAAACAATATAATAAATGTCCTGTCTTCCAAGACTTTCTCCTACTACTAGGTTTGCTGTTATCTCACCTTCATGTGATTTTTAAATATGGTGACTTTGTCTTTTAATGTAGATGACATTTTTTAACAACAACGAGAGAGAATCTTTACCTAGAAAGTCTTAATTAAAATAATTTTAAGCAAAGTTTCCTATCTTACATAACTTTAACTCTTTACCCAGTCTCTTTTAAGAAATTTAAGAACTGAGTCTGCCACTGGTTTGTAGGTTCTCTGAAAAACAGTATACCAAATATTTCAATGACAAGTGTCAATTTTAAATGTTTTTTCATCAGAAATACAACTTCACCAGGTGTGCTACATCTGCTGCTGAGTAGTGTCAAGACAGGCAACGTCTTGATATCTCTATATCTAATAGAGGGGAGCATGCAAAATTAACTGGTTCTCATATTTGAGGTGAATCTTATAAAGCAATCTTGGTGACCTAATTCAAACTTGAGATCTCTGATGAAGGTCTGATAACCTGTGAAGCCCCAAATAGGTGAAAAATGGACCTGTAATCAGAGAGAGCAATGAGGGTGTTTCTTCCAGTTTAGAAACCAGTGATACCTACAGTCTTGTTACTTCACTCTAAGATTTAAGTTTCACAGTGATCACAGCATGTTTTTAGAAAAACTAGTCTTTTAAAAGTAAAGTGTTTGTGTGTTCCCATTTCTGTTGAAATGTTTGGGGAAACAGATTGACCAAATAATTAAAATTGCAAATAAACAGTCATTGTAATTTTATTTTTAGTTCCTTGTTGCATTATAAAAACAAATCTTCTTAGAACTAAAAGGTTCTATTGTTTTCTTCAGTGTTTAAACAATTCAAGCTTTCAAGCCACAATAGCTGAGAAGGTGAGTAATTGTTTTACCATGTATTTTCTACAGTAAAATTGTTGAGATAAAAGCTCAGAGTTAAAAAAAAAAGTGTTCTAAACTCATAAACATGTCTATTTATGGAAAGCTACAATGTTTGGAAACTTAAAATCAAATGCCTTCTAAATTACTTTTAATGACACATCTTGAAAGTCAGTCCTTAATGTCTGTAGGTTAAATTGTATTGTTTCTGGTAAAACACAATGTAGGATTTTTACTTTATGTCTAAAATTGGATTATTAAAGAAGCTAGATGCTTGCTTTTTATTCTAGTTTTCTAAAGAGGCTTTCAGATTAAATGTAATAAAATAATCATTATATATATATTATATATTCATGTATATATATATGAATTGTTAGTAATTAAAATATGAAATATGGCAACAGATTACCCCTACTGACAAGAAAGTCAGTATATATTTTCTGAGCATCTTTCAAATTTTTAACTTTAAAATAAAATGCCATTCTGTTTTTCAAAATTCATTAAATGTCCCTTGATCACATACATATTTCTAATATTTAAGGAGTGAGAAAAAATATTAATAGGGATATTTCAGTTTTCTTTAAAGTGCAATTTAAGATAACACTTAAAGTTCATAAGGTACCAGCTGACTTTAAATGTAGATATGCAAGTATTTGGCACATTAAACTATATACTTTTGATTGTGAAAAGATATTATCTGAACAACTTGCACAAATGTTTTCATAAAATACTTGTTCTGAAGACTTTAACTGTTTTGTAAAAAGCTAATCATGTGTAACTTCAACATCATCTTTTCTTACAATTTATTTCTTTAAATGAGACTAAAAAACAAAATTATAAAACCTGTTTTGCAATTCTGTTCTGTTTCTCTTTAATAATGTGCTTTGGGAATTCAGAGAAATCCCATTAGTATAAGAAACCCCATTATTATATGCTACACATGCCTAAAAATAAACTTTGCTAATTTTAGCATAGATGTATTTGTTTCTTTAGCTTCTAGCTGAATTTGAAAAAAATTAAAGCTTTATATGTGCTAATTAGATGTTAACATCTACTTTTTAAAAACTGCCATTGAACTGAATTAGAGTGAAATGTACAAGAACTTCAAAAAATTTCAGCCTTTGAAACCTCTATTTTGCATAGTACATGGCTGAATACAATCCTGTCTGTGTATGTTTCCATTCATATGTGGTGTGTGTGTGTGTGTGTGTGTGTGTGTGTGTGTGTGTGTGTGTATGCTTCCATCAAGTGAAACACATATTAACTATCAATATGTGCCAAACTCTGTCCTAATAACAGAATGTGTCTATCTCCTAACACATAAAATTTGGTAGAAATAAACATGAAAACACAGTATTTAATGGGCATACATTACAGCCTGCCTTACTTTAAGGGCTATAATTACATTAAGCCCAGCAAGTACTGTGGATGCAAAGATGAGAAACTCAGAACATGTGAAAAGGAGAGATTATCTAAAACATCATTTAAATAATAAAAGTCTTTATGTTATTAAGAAAACTTAGCTGAATTTTATGTAGATATGAAATCTTCTTTCTTTCCCAAAAGAATTAAAACTTAGCATAGCACTTAAATAAGCATATATTTGGCAATTACTTGTAATTATTCAAGTTATGAGAAATAATTTAGAATTTTGCCTACAGTAAATTTAAAATTATGAAAGTAACTTTATATTTACACATTTAAATTAAAAGTAAAAGGCACTGCACACACTATATGCAAGTTATTGGACTAACAATATTAACTATAATGAGGATAGGCATATGACACGATATTTTAAATGTTGCATTGCCCCTCTTTTGGGAGAAACAGTAGGATTTCATGTGTCAGTATGCACAGACCATCCAATTGTGTCATCAAGATTGTCAACAGGACAGAAGGCACTGGGACACCTCCATTTTTAACATTGCTATGCTTGTGTTATGTTTTTGCTTTATTTCCAATTTGTTGCTTTTCTAGCCTTTTAAAATCAACTCTTTACATTTTAAACTTTCAAATTTTTATGTTTCTTTCAGGGTTAAGGCCAACAAAAGATTAACGTTACAGTGATTTAGCTGCTCCAAAGTTCTAAAACTACACCTGTACATGGCTACTTCTTACACTAATTTAGTGGATATAGAGATTGAACTCTTTTCAAAAGTAAAGTGTTATCAGGTGATTCAAGCCAGAAATAATTTCACTTCCCAAAACACCATAGGACACAAACTGATTGATAGTAAAATTTGATGCTTCTAAGGTAGAAGTCTGAAATACAACATGACATATTCTAAATGGGACAAACTTTAAAATGAACTCATTGTTGCTTGGTGTGTGTGTATGTATGTGTGAATTTTTTTTCTAAAGATAGGTAAATGTTTCTTAAGAAATGTACCTGAAACACTATGATCAGTTAGGAACTTCTAACTGCCCTTTCACAGAAGTCTGTTATCCTCAACACCACCTAGGCCCACCGCTCCTTTAAAACTTGGCACTGCTTGACTAGTCTGAAAGAAAGCAGGTGGGTATCATTTATTTGTCACCTTTTTATCAGCAGAGGCAGGAAACAGAAGAAAAAGAAAGAAAGTGCCACCAATAAAACATTGCATTTTTATTTATTTATAGGCTGTTTTATTTCTGTAAAGATACACCGAAACATAAGATGGTAATAGCTAATGACAAAATGCAGAAACAAGACATTATCTTTTCTAACCATGATTATTAAAATACTAATATGTATTGTTATTACATGTTCACTTTGGTATCATCTACTATGTAATATAAAATTTTAATAAAATAAAGTAGAAAGGTGATTCTGCATTTCAGGTAAGCACTATGTAGAAATCTGGTTCTGCCTGTGGAGACAGTGTCCTCCAAATTCTCATAGAGATCCATTTAAGCTCTTGGGGAACAGTCCTAACAATCACAAGAGAAGGGATGTGGTGGGCCACTTTAATGCATGGGGAAAAAGCAGACGACTACTATGTTATAAGGAATTCAACATCACTGTTTAGAAATGTTACATTCACATTAGTGACAATCCCAAAGTCTGTTCAGCTACTTTCTCTAGAGCTTTATCATTACCTCTGTAGGGTGATTTCAAAACTGCAGATATGTTAGAGCGGGCTAAAAGTTTTCATTCAAGATTCCAAACCCCTAAATTATGTTACTATGAAGAAAAACACAGCTCTTTTCAACTTTAAGAAGAAAAATAGAAACAGCTATCTTAGCATATTCTGTGATGGTATTCTTCTGAAGTGGGCTCACCTTCTCAGATATGTCTAGAGGTTTCAAATCACCCACATGTTTTATGCTTGAAAGTAGGGTCATTCATATAACATACCACATGAGAAACTCAAAAATTAGTAAAGGGGAAAGGTCTGTTCAGAATTGCAGCTATGTTCAAAAGTTATTTTTCTGAAAATTTATAATACTTGTTCAAAAGAACAAAAACAATTTGAAGAGGAAGCTAAAACATGCGTTTCAGTAACTGCTGTTTCTGTTCACAGAACAAGGTGAACAGCAAGTTGGACAAATTGCTACTAACTTTGCATATCATGTGACAGCACAGTGGGCCCAACTCGAGTTTCAAGGTCACCTTAGTAGAGGCCGTATCTCTTAGGTTTCTTGTTTACATCATGAAGAAGCTAAATGATGAGGACTTCACTGCTCTAAGAGAAACATGCAAAGGAATCAATCTAATTGTCTGTTTTTACCTGTAGCCATTGATGTACTCAGCCTAAAATGGCTCCTGAACCGTTATTTTATTCAGTTCAACTCTCCCTCCCATTCCTTGTCTCATGGGGGTTAAGGTCAGCTCAGGAAACTAAAATCTATCATAACTTAGTAAACCAAAACCTACCCTTGACCAATTAGACATAGCCACCTATACTCTTCTCTGCATTTGCCCACCATAACCCCTTACCTATATACCTTCCACTCCCCACGGTTGGGCTGTTGCTTTCCTCCATTTGTGAGGAAGCCTGACAGTGTGCCTAATAAAGCTTTTTACTATTGCCCAGTGTTTTGGCTCATATCTCTAACAGCTATGACAAAATTAACTTTACTGCACAGTTGCTTTTTGCTAAGGTTCAATATGATCATTGTGTGGCATTATTTAAGTAATACTGTAAAGTGGAATAAAAGACAGAAGAAACTTTTAAGAAGTGAAAAGTGGTTCTTTCTTCATAGATGGTGAAAGGCAGAAGTCATGGACACAAAGAATAAGACCCAATTCTATTATAGGACAGGAGCCTCTGTCATTTGACAGTTTCTTGTCACAGTCATAGCAAAATTCTTTTTCCTGATGTAAAACAAAGAACTTTTTGGCCAGGTTCAGGAGCACTTTTTGCAGTGAAAACAGTAATCATGCCAGGATTTTTCTTGAAAAGACACCACACTGGAACACTTAAAAAATCTAGTGATGGGGTTCTTGCATCCAGCACACATCTTAGCCACAAAATTCTTGTAGTAATCCACACGGTATTGCTGGTCCTCCACAGTGGTGAAAGGCTGTCCAGCCAAATTCTTACAGCAGGTAACACACACAAAGCACTCAGCATACCAGGGATGTTCCTGGTATGTGATTCTGCCAGATATGATGGCCTTGTTGCACTCCACGAAAGGCTTTGCATACTTGGCCTAGTGGCAAGTCATGCAGTAGAACTCCCCTCATTTAGAAATGGAGTTCCAAGTTTCAATGACTTACTTGCAGTTGCTGCAGGTGAAGCAGACTTTGTGCCAGAGAGTCCCCTTTGTACTCCACCTTCTCATCTACTGCCACAAATGGCTTGTGGAATTGAGACAGTCTTCCAGTGTGGTGCACTTGTTGCACAGAATCTTGGTGTTATTGGCCACAAAGGTCTCTGTGGCTGAGAGGTGAAGGCTCTTGGTACAGAAATAGCAAGTGTCATGCCAGTAACTGCTCTTATAGTGCAACTCTATGGAGTCTGCACTGATGAGCCTGCCACAATCCATACAGGTGTTGGCACACAATTATCAAAGCAGGTTAGGTAGCAGTGGTGGCTGTCCTTTAATATGTTTTCTCTTGCAGGGAATTTCTTTTGTAGTGGCAGTCAAACGTCTCAGCCATGGTAACAACTTTTACCCAAAGTGACCTCACACTGGATATGTGAGAAATGGATGTATTCAGCAAGGGCTAAGATACAGTTGTCAACAATTTTTAATGTGCTGCCTCAAGGTACTTGGTAGTGCACCTGCCCATGCTCTATGGTTTCCTGGACCCAGACCGAGATGCAGTGGTGGTGGAAGCAGCTATGATGGTGCCACAGAGAGAACTTTCAAAACTAGGAGGCTACCAGTCTGGATCTGTTCTACAACCAGAAAGAACCAGACCTGTGCAATTGTGGGGTCTGCCAGTTCTGAGAGAAAATTTCTTACCTGATCCCACAAAGCTGAACAGAGAGAACACACATGCCATGGGGTTTGGGCTCGGGGGGCGCCTGGCCTGACAGACAACTCTGTTCAGTGTTCATGAGTTTGCTGGGGCTCTGGAGGAAGGTAAGCATACAGTCCTCCCAGATGTCGATGACTTGTCTTTTAGACAGAAGTTTTTAGAACACCAAGAAATGCCTTTGAACTCTCCGTGCACTTCCAAACAAGAGAAGGGCTCCGGGAATTAGTAAAAGTTGAGGCCAGGTTGTTTTTTAACTCAGAAGTCCATGAGAAATCCACCTTCATTTGCTTATCCAGACCTTAAATGTGACGTGGGAAAGACTGGGGGGATGGCGTGGCTACAGGACATGAGTGTAGTTGCACAGCGAAGGCTGGGCCTCCAGGAAGGCTGAAGGAGTGGCCAGGGTTGTACAAAGGAGAGAAGCCTTTCCCTCTCTAGCTTCCTTATGATCTGTTCTGCCATTTTTCTTGGGATTCAGAGGAAATCGTCTGCTGGTTTGCAGCTCTGAAGTTTGTCTGAGTCGGAGAGGGTGGACAAGAGAAAAAAAAATGCCTCTGCCCTTTTGCTTTGCTTCTTCAAACAGAACTCTAGCAGGAATCACAATCTGCAAGGTCTCCAGAAGACAGGTCCTAGCAGAGCCAGCTGGAGGCACCAGGAATTGTGCTACCAACATGCAGGGGCAAGCCTGTAACACAGGGTGAGCCAGCAACTCAGGAGCTGAGGCTCAAAACGCTGGGAAAACCAGCAAATATTGCCCCTGCTGCTGTAGTCAGCCTAGCTTTCTTGGACTTTGTCTTTCCAGGACTTAGAAAGAACATCATTGTAGCAAATAATGTGTGTGTGTTTGTGGGTGAGGGTATCCAGAGGCTCTTTGTATACAGTAGAGTGTGAAAACCCTGAACTACATTACATCAGCCAGCTCTATATACTCAGTTGGGCAGGCCATACCTGAAAGACTAAGTGACGAGCTTGACCTGTGCTAGCCTCAATTTTATTCTTTTTGACTTCATGTATCTTCATCAAGTCCCAAGCTAAAACTTCTTGCTTACTGATTATTCTGAAGAAGAATCAACTCTATATTCTGACCTGTAGGAAGTATTGCAAGTGTATAGAAAGAAGTTTGTCAATGATTCTGCATATCCCTACAGAGATTACCAGAGTAGAAGGGGAGCTTCTCTAAGGTGCAGACCAGGTAGGAAGATTCAGCAGCACAGTATCTTATTTTGTAAGAGGAAATTCTTGCCCTACAATTTGTAACTCCTGTCACCTTATTTTTTAATATTTCAGAGCAAACCTCTGACTGAATACTGCTAAAGCTAGATTACTTTAACTCTTACTATAGCCTTAACCCATACTTAGTTTTATAAGTGAAGAATAAAGTTTCTACTATGGAAAACATAAGGGAAGAACAATGACTGCCTGTAAGAAGAAAATACTAATACTTTTTCTATTAGTAAGACAGAAAATGAAGTATAAAAAAACACTTTTGTTCTAATAGTGGTTTCTTTTCCAGATGAAATAGGAAAATAGGTAATTCTTTATCATTTTTATTATAACTCAAGGGTAAAGGTCTTACAAGTTAATAAATAAACTTAGAGATATGCAAAATATTCCAGTATGTTTATGCTCAAATTCTAAAAAAAAAAAAGAAACTTAATATATTTGTGTTGCATTGGAGTCTCTATGAATCGTGTGTATTAAATTTCATGAAAATGCATTATAAGTCTATTTATTGAAATTTACTTATTTTATTGTATATTATTGTAATGAATTTTTTAAAGTGTCTTTTAAAGGAACAAATATTTTCATACATAAATAACTTGACCAGAATAATCACTTGATAAAACTGTTGAGGTCCAGTTGGTCTCATAACCTTTTTCTCTTTAGAAAATGCTGAAATAGTTTGAAGAGAGCCCAAGTGAAAATATTTAAAACAAATTGCCATGAGGCATATTTAGAAAGAAACAGCAGGTAAACACATTTTCTCAAGCTTATTCTGACTTCCTCACACTAAAAACAAAGTAAGGACTCATGTTCAAAGCAAAACAATCCACTGAGATAATTACTGATTACATTAATTTTCTGATTCATAAACATCTGTTGAGATCTTTTCTAAATATTACTCTCTTCCCCGTACAACTTATACTTGAGTTGTTTGGAAGTGTGTTTATTAAAATTAAAAATTTTGCTCAGGAAGTTATTCAGGAAGTAATAGCAGTAGTCTCAGGCAGAGGTCTTCAACTTTTCAAAGGCCTCTGGCCCAGAACATTTGTGGTGCACTTACAGGAGAACTGATAGGGCACTTTTCACAGTGCCTGCTGCATTGGTGTAAGAACTCACTTTTCCTTCAAATCTCCAGAACTCTGCTTCAGTTGAGTTGGGTCAGATTGTAATTTTTCAACCTAGTGATTTTCCAGGACCACCATCAACTTCTCCTTCATACACCGCATGACCTTCCTTTCATAAGTAAATATTTTCTTAAATCCACCTATTTCTTTCCCCTGCATGTTCCTCTGGCAAATCTCCAGGCCTGTGTTTGCCATATTTTTTCTTGTTGGCTTTAATTTGAAATCTCATAGGGATAACCTCTCTTAGGTTTCAAAGCACTCACTCACATGTCTCATTTGATGCCTTGTAATACAGCTGGATAAAACTGTAATTTCTATTTCAAAGTGTGAGAGAGCATGCAGAAGATGTGATTCACCTGGAATGACAAAACCAGGTCTCATTGTTTCTGATCTTTTTGCTTTCCATGGCAACATGCTGCTTTAGACATGAGAAGGGCTTGAGCCCAACCAGCAGCAGAACCAGCTCCTTTGTTAGAAATTACAAATATGACCACCCTTTCACCTCCTTGAAAACATACTATTATTCAAAGATGTTGCTTCTAAGAGATGACTAAACTAGCACTTTTTGTAAACCACCTTCTCCCCCATATTTTAAAAATTCTGAAATCTTAGCCTAAGTCAAGAAGACATTTCAGAGGTGTAGTTATTAATGGGCTTCTCTAATTTGTAATTTTTTATACTCGGTGATTGGTCAACTATATCAACTTTTCTCCTTCTATTTCTCTCCTTGTCAGTTTCCAAATGGTTAAAGTCAGGCCAGCTGTAAAATATTACAGCCAGGCCTACTGCAAGGAGTTAATAACCCAGTCCTTCACATTATATTGATAATATAATGCTAACTTTTGATTCTGTTATAGAGCTTGAGAGAGCAACCACCAATCTATGAGAAGTCCTTGAGACCTGAGGGTGGGTCATCAATGAAGACAGACTCCAAGGGCCTGGGTTATTGTAGACTTACATGGGCTTGTTAAGCTATTGAAGAGTGTTTATTCCTTATTTAGCCACCCAAGCTCACCCCGTACATCATCTGATATGGTGAAGAGCTACATGGAATTTTACCCCATAGAGAGGACAGTCATTTCAAGCCACCAAGCAAGCCCAAATACTACAGGTGGTTGAAATCACCCTACCATTCCCTTTAATGGTGTCAGTGGATGACAATGGGTTTGGATGGGGCTTATGGCAAAAACATGGGACTTGAAAGGTAACCAATGGCTTTTTATCTCAATTGTGGAAAGGGTGGAAGCCCGCTATTCCCTTATAGAGAAACAAGATGCTCATTGTTGGGATATATTCCTGATCTTGGCACAATCTCAACAAGCTTTGCAAGATTGCCAGGCTTGTGCAGAACAGCACCCTTACCGACCCCACACCCTGTGAGAACCAGGTGTTGTGCCAAGGGGTGGACAATCCTTTTAAGAGTGGCAAATGAACTATATCAGGCCCTTGCCAACAGATCCTGTTTGTCAATATTCCTTCAAAACAATGGATACAAATACTGGCTTAGGATTTTCTTGGCCTATGGCTGTGACCACCTAAAAATATACCTTTGACTGATTTATCAGCTTGACAGTCCCTATAGGACTTCTAAGGTAATTAGCAGTGACCAGAGATAAAATGTACAGGCTTCGGCATGCCAAAAAGATATCAGTTGGCAGTTTCATGTAACCTACTGACCGCAAGCCACAGGTATTATAGAACAATATAATGGTTTATTAAAGAAAATAATTAAAGGTCTTAGGACCCAATTTATCCAAATGGAGAACTAATCTGGCCACTGCAGTTAGGCTATTGAATGAACAACCCAGATGCACTAGTTTGTACCTGTTACAAAAAGTTTACCAAGAGTCACATTGTTTTTTGAAAATAGGGCCTAACCTTGCTGACCAACACATGGTGCCAAAAATATATAATGGATCCTTACTGCTCCCTGTTGCTGACTCATTGGCACCAGAAAATCAAGCCTCATGGTCATGGCCTTGGAACACTTAGGCATCCCATGAAGCTTGGCCAAAATAGAACCTTGAGGTGTCTGACTAAAGGAAACATTGATCTTGAAACCATGGTTGTGACTCTGGCTCCTCTCTGTATAGGTGTCCCTAACAGAGAGTGCCAGAGGTCCCACACTAAAAGGAACATTTTTCCTTCTGCTCTGGAGTCTTCCTGTGTATTCCATCACCAAATTAGAGATACTGTGCCCCCAAACTTTTGGGAAACTTGCATGGTAGCATAGGCCAGGTGCGAAGCCCTTATCGGCCATATTGTTATCACCAGATGGATACATTGCTTGTATTTTACCTGAGGGTAAAGATCTTTCATTAATGGTGTCACTGTCTGCTTTGCCTTACCACCCAGGCTAATAGTAAGCAATAGTATACTGTCCTGGGTACATAATTTTGCTCAGGTGCATAATGTTTTCCACTGTTGAATCTGCATGAAAATGTCAGTGGAAGAAGTTAAGGGATTTATTCACCCAAATTTCCTAAGCAACTGGACATGGTTACATACATAGAAGAGCACCACCGAATGGGACAAACATCACCAGGCAATGGACAATTCACTCCACAAGGACCATAATACAGAATCTTCTCTCTTTGGTTATGCGATGACTAATGGATGGGATGGATGGTTTAGGAACCTGTGTAACTATGGTAAAGGGTTCTGTTATGTATAGAACAACATTGCTCAGCCGCTAACTGCACTGCTAGTTGGGTATCCCCACACTTGCGTCAAAACACTACCCACCTACTGACCCCCCGAACCTTGCTGAAATGAAGCCTGATATGCTGGTATTCATCCTACAGATCTCCTTCCAGCTGGATACCTCTGGGTTTATGGACAGTGCAAAAGGCCTTATTTATCTGAAAATTAAACTGGCCCATGTATATGTGGTCATCCTTACATTGCTGGTCGAGTACTGGCAAAACTTTCTCAATTGTCTACTAACTGGGTTGCTATATCACCACTAGCATTGCCAATGTAGAGCCACTTGGTGGTTTTACCCCTTTGTTCTGGCCCTGCCAGGGGCTGCTGCAATAGATGTAGAATTACAAGTAGAAGCTTTAGCAATGCATACAGCTAAAGCCTGAATTCTACTAAACAGAACTTAAGTCTGTTAGTACATGAAACAGTGCAAAAGTAAAAAGTTGTGTTGCAAAATCAGATGGCTTTAGATTTATTGACAGTCCCCCAAAATAACACATGTGCTATTTTACATGTGGAATGTTGTCTATATATTCCAAATCATGCTGAGCACATTCAGACAGACCTGGCTGAGCTAGACACCAAAGTACAAGCCTTCATGGATGACCCATTAACCTCTTGGTGGAACGTTTTTGAATCAACCTGGCAGTGAATACCAATTGTCCTAGCAATTATTGCTAGGACTCTGGGAGTCTTTTGCTGCACCCTACATTGTTGCTGTGGGCTATGTGCTCAACGATATGCATTATGACTGAATTCTCATGTGGTGGTCCTGTAGAGGTGGAGTGTCAGTCTCCAAAGCATTGAAGCTAGGCCCGCTGTAAAGAATTACAGCCAGGCCAACTGCAAGAATTTAATACACAGGCCCGCAGCACACCCTGACCTCCCTAACCTTACCATAAATGTTCCATGTTCGAGCCTGAGAAATTTCTGGCATTGGCATTTATTGTGCATGTACTGGCTTATGTAACCATGAAATCTTAAACAATTACTACTGGGCAGATGTGGCAAGATGACATTTTTTTTGAATATGTATATATAGTCCCAGGTGCGCAATAAAGGGGCTACCTTGCTGGCTTGTTTATGGTCTCCCTGTGTCGACTCCGAGCGTGTTTTTTTCAGCTTGGCATACCACTGCCAAAACCTGCCCTACTTAAAGAACTTTATGATGACACTCCTCACATGGTAAATTCTTGAAAAGCAAGAGCTGTGTTTTCCATTTCCCGATTAGTTGATTTTTCTCCTAGGGAAAATTTTGGTCAGTGATGACTGATTGTCTGACTGGCCTTACGGAAATCAAATAATTTATCCTTCAAGAACATCATAACAGTGGTTCCCTGGTGGTGTAGTGTCTAGGCTTCAGCATTCTCAACCTGCAGCCTGAGTTTGATTCTCAGCTAGGAGATTACAAAAAAAAAAAAAAAAGAAAAGAAAGAAACTCATAATATTTTTAAAGGTAATTATAAAGTTAAATTTTGTTGAAAAATTTACTGAAACAGCTGTTTTCCATAATTAAATTGGAAATATGCATGGCCTTAGGCATCTGTACTCAGCAGAAACCCCTTTATCATAATACAACCCTCAACCAAGGGAATTCCTGTCTTCCACATTATTAAATCTGTGCCTTGTAGCCAGCAAAGGCACTGCTGTAGCCTTCAAAAGGTCTGGCTACCACCCTTTTGTTTTGTCATTAATACTGACCTACAGATTGTCAGTGGTTCAGATTGCAGAACTTTAGCAGTCTCCACTACCTGTGGAGTATCAGATTGACAGATCAATTATAGAAACTCTCATAAGACCATCTCACAGCATGATTCTTGAAGCCAGCTGAAGAAATATTTTCTACTCCCTGCAGTTTCACCCAGTAGTCCCTTAATCACCAGTTACATGCTACTTATGGGCATAAACTGCCTTCCTCTTTGCTTTCTTTCTCACGGCCAGCATGCATCCTGTGTATCTGTGGAATTGAGTCAAACAAAAGATGAAGGGGTTTCTCCAATGGTGTAGTGTCTAAGGCTTCGGTGCTCTCAATGTTGCAGCCTGGGTTCAATTCCCAGCCAGGGAACCAACAACAACAACAAAAAAAGATGAAGGTGGTGTATTGAAGTGGTATATTCTTTATGTTCCATTCTTGTGCTTTCTAGTTTTTGCTCTTTTTGTGTGTGCAGTGTTACCTTTGTAGTCAATGTCAACTCCTTGCAGATGGGGAATATGTTTCTTCATAATACTGAGAACAGGCATGTTGCACCAAGCTAGTTGCAACATGGCTTCTTCCGAGAAAAGAGATGGCACTCTGATATTTATTTTGGCTCAGGGTTTTTTCCTCATGTTCAACAATGACTCTCCTTACTTTGCCCTTTTCATGTGGAAGATGATTCATTTGATAGCCAAGTTAATATTTATTTTAAAAAATGTAAACTAAATAAATGTTTGAATACAAAAATTATAGCCAAAGGAGAAAGAAACTTAGTGACATTATAGAACAATATGACAGTCAGTGGAATGTGAAGTAATGTTAAATAATTCATGTGTTGCTTAATAACTAGTGAATAAATATATGATAAGACATCTAGAATTTGTGAAAGGCTTCTAGAGGATCCATTAAACAAATGCATGCTCAATCTTACTGTATCTGCAAGAACATCTGCAGAAATTTTTATTCTGTAAAATATAAATACAAGTACCTAAACTCTAGTTACAAATATGAATGAAAAGATTTCAGAGTTTCTATTAGTGAAATATTTTATCAGAACTCTCTGACATGTAAAATGAGGTTTTGAGAAAATTCTGAGAATAAATTTTGAAGAGAAGATACTGATATGTGCTTACTGCCTCTGTGGATCATGTTCATATAATTATGAATGTTCTGTGCTTTCTTATTTCAAGAGTGTGTGTAGTCTCCAGGCTTGAAGACATCATTGTATGGCAAAGCCACTTCTTGCACATTAGGCCAGACATGTATTTTAGTTACATATTCAATTATATTTGCTGCCTTGAAGTATGTGGAGAAAATATGCTTGTTTCAGACTATAAAAAATTGGAAAATGCTTAGCTTTTAATTATGCTTAATCTGATTCTGTTCTTTGTGGAGATAAACTGCCTGAATATATATCATGTGTTTCATGGTTCTTTTCATAAAACAGACAGATGTTATTCATACATTACAGAATAGAGTCAAATATTAATTGTTTTTTAGTCTGAAGTAAAATACTTAGAAGAGGCAGAAAGTTGATTGTATGCCCACCTGGTTAAATGGTTTGAAATACATTCACCAAAATTTGAATAAGAGAACTAATGAAAGAAAGCTGTTCCACACTGTTCACACCGGACAAGTCATGGAAACAACCAAAGGCCCCTTTGATAGATAACTGGATACAGAAACTGTGGTACACAATGGATATTACTCATCTGTAACAAAAAATAAAATACTGCCATTTGTAACAACATTGATAGACTTTGAGATCATCATGCTAAATGAAACAAGCCAGACAGAAAGAACAATAACCATGTCATTTTACTCATATGTGGAATATAAAACTGAAAGTAAAAAAAATCATAGACACAGTCCATAGTGTAGTGGTTAACTGAGGATAAGCAGAAAAGTCAGTGGGAAAGGAAGAAAGGAAAGTCAAATATATATTGGTGGAAAGAGAACCGACTGGCTGTGAATACATAAGGCCAGATATAGGCAAGATATAGTATTGTACACCTGGAACCAATGTAATTTTTGTTAATCAATGTTACCCTAATAAATTTAACAATATAAAATGAAAAATGTTTTTCTGTAAAGTAAGCTTTTTGCATAACTATTCGTCATCTTTCATATAGTAATAACATGTGGGCCAATGCTAGCTAACAGAATATTAACACAATGACTGTATTATGCAGATTTGTGAAATAAACTGCCACCTCTTTTTAAATGAGTGTTAGTTGTTTTTCAGTTGTCTCAATATTTCCTCTAGTATTACCACAATATGGTACCTAGTTTTTTTTCATTTTCCTTTGCTTAATATATTTTAAGATACAGCCTTGCAGTAAGAGAGAAATGATACATATAAACACATGAATCTGTTAAATGACCTTTAGAGGCCAGAGACTGTAAGAAAGATCAGTCTGGGTTGGAATCTTTCAGGGTTGCCTTTAGAATGATAGAGATAAAATCTGGAGTCTTGAAAGATGTGTTTAGAAGGAGTTTTATTTTTTTATTTTTTTTAATTCATTTTTATTGTTAGACTTATTGGGGTGACATTTGTTAGCAAGGATTACATTTTAGATAAGTACAGTTCATTGGGAATAATGATCACCTGAGGTGGTATTTGTGATATTTTATTTTTATCTTTTAAATGATTTTTTGGAATACCATTTTTTATTTATTTCACACACTGATTATATTATTCTCAGCACTCTTATTCCAGGGTCAAGGTTAATTTCTACTGCAATTCAATGGAGATATTATTGCCTAAAATCCCAAGGGTCACTTTACATATGCTTGTTGCCAGTAGCATATAGTCACTGGGTCATTTGATGTAACTTATTTTCTAGCTTTCTCCATGTGCACATTCAGAAGGGCTTCACAATATTGTCTTCTGTGACTTTTCAGTGGCAATTCCCATGCTCTGAATTATTGTCCTTTCCTCTCTGTTATTGTATTTCACATCATTTAGATCTGATGGGGTTCAAGATAGAATCCTTCAACCTGCAAATTCCAGGAACCCATGTTGAACTCTAATTTCTGACTCCTAATGTTTCTTTCATTTTTTATCTGTGTCCACAAACTCTTTCACAAAATAGTGACACATCTATGTTAAGAAAAATTAGACACACACACACACACACACACACACACACACACACACAGTATCTACTGAATTATCTGGAAAGACTTTTAATGTGACTTTCCTTCACATGTTTCTGGCTGGCATGTTGGCAAAAATGCATACACCTACTAGGCTTTTTTGAGTTGAAGATACAGTGCTATTAAAAAGTTACGAATTATTGGGTTGACATCTGTTAGCAAGGATTACATAGGTTTCAGGCATACCCAATAAGTCTAACAATAAAAATGAATTTAAAAAAAAGGAACAACAACAACAACAACAAAAAACAAAAAACAAAAAAAACCCGAAGACAATCACTGTTAACATTTAAGTATGTCCTTTCACTTTTTTTTATGTAAATGTTTATGGTGAATTTCTATTTTTTTTTTTTTTTTTACAAAATAAGATGTTACTTTATCAACTATATCAGCAAAATAAATAAACATGTTTTTGAACATTACTTAGCCATAAAATATAAATGAAATCTTGCCATCTACAACATGGATGGACCTTCTAGAAGGTAATATGCTGAGTAAAGTAAGAGAAAGACTTATATGTGGGATATGAAAAAAAAAAAAGTCATGAGCACTTGTGCTTTCCAGTATGCTTTTCCAGAGAGCAATAAAGCCTCTCTTAGAAAGTATGTTTCAATCTTTGTTTGAAAAAAACATTGTCGTGTAAGTAAACTAAATTGTTAATTTACTTAAAGAAAAACTGTGGGTCAGAGTTTGTAGCCTTGTCAGCTTCCATGCACTTTCTTTTAATTCTGCTGATTCATTTCTATAAAAAGAGAGGAAGTTCTACTCAATCACCTACATAGAAGACAGTAATTAAAGAGAAGACAGCATCAGCTGAATTCTCTCAGGAATAATCTGAGTAGATAATCTCCATCTCTCTTTAATAACTATGTTTAACAATTTGACTCAGTGCTAACTCTTCTACTCTGCAGATGTGTGTAAAGAACATGCTTCTTCCTATAGATTCTGCAAGGAAAATCTTGGCTCCTGACTTCTCTCTGTGTTCAAAAGAGAAAGAAAAAGTGTCCCTCATATGTTAGAAATTCAGTATTATACTGTAGTTTTTACTTTCTGACAAACAGATGGCTTTGCAAACGGTTATCAGCAGAAGTATAGTTTGCCACCTGAACTTACCTGCTTCCTGTCTGAAAAGTTCAAGACTGTTTTTTATGAAACTAAGTGTACTTAAAACCATCTCCTATTTTAGATGAACACAAGATACCTCAAAGCAAAATGTAAGAAAAATACTAGTTGTTTGTATAGATTTAATTTTTTGTGTGATATGAAAGAATAAAATTTTGTGTCAGACTACCTGCATTATCTTTTAAGGTAAGAAGACAGTCAAAAGTCCAAGGAAATCTCAATCTTCCCTTGTCTTGATTCTCTTATTTTGGCTTCTTTTGTAGCTACATTTGGGGACAGAAAGGGTCTTCACTGAAAGGCATGTCAAGGCCCCAAAGGTGGGTCTTTATACCCAAACAGCCTACAGGAAACAGAAAAGTTGTTTCTTTCTTGTGTCCACTGAAGAGTTGGCTTTAAGATGTGATACTATCTGTTGACCTGTTGTTGTCCATTGCCAGGATAATCAGTTCCATCAGAAAGGTTGATCATGAACTTAAACTTTTACCTGGGTCATTATATTTTCAAATATTATAGCCAATTTTGGCAAACTAGGGGTTTCTTTCCAGAATACTAGAGTACACTCTGGAGACCAAAACCTGTGGCATCATAAGAAGCAAAGCTACAGAGGCTTCCAACATCTCACTGTTTCTCATTTCTGTGTCAGATCAGCACATCTGCCTCCCCAAGGAAAAAAATGTTGAAGTGATTGACTACCTTCTTTCTTTAAGTTTCATCATTTCATAGTAGCGAAACTCCGGGGAATGGTCCTGAGTTTAACCCTGGAAGGATGATTCACTGTACCTGCTAGGAGATGGGGCCAGCCCTAAACCAAGCAGTTACGGTGAAAACTTTGGAACTCTGGTGCCCAGGAAATAGGGTCACAGTATATAGAATCCCCCCTCCTTTGGTAACCAAGTGGGTGTTGGAACAAATGTGGGTGGGCATCCGGGCATTCAAAACAGCGGGTTGAGTGTGCACTAAGTGTTTCCTGTATAGAACAACATATCACTTAGAGTTAGTGCCTTAATGTGATCTACTGAGGATCGGTTTTCTGAGGTGATCACGTGGTCTTGTCAAGTGAAGACTATTTCACAGGCCATGGGTAAAAGTAGAGACACTGGCTGGTCTGGAGACATTGGCTGGTCTGGAGACCAGGCTTTTCCATGAACACCCCTAGGGCTTGGTTTCTTCCTTTATAAATTAGGGGGCTAGATTAGGTGGTCAGCAGAGTACCCACAAAGCCATAACTGCTGTGTCCACTTGCAGCATTATTTGTTATAGAATACAATAAATTTATAGTAAAACTTATGATAATAAATTTTAAAGAATGATACTGCTTAATGGGCATATGACTATATTAAAAGTGTCAATTCAATAAGGCTTTATCATATAAGATAAATGCATTAATTTATTAAATGAAATGTGACTAAAAGTAGAATTTCTCCCAAATCTTTTTCTAATTTATGGGACTGTGTATTGCTTTCTAGCTTGTTAATTCACCCCTAGGTATCATTAGGCTCCACATCCTTGTTACATGTTTATATAAAATATTAGATGTTAATATTATTCTCCTTCATCTGACTACCATGGTTTCACCTCGATTTCAGTTGCATTTTATATTCACTTTGCAGTAGGAAATACAAAACTGAGCTACAGTTAATAAACTTTGTGTCAATCACTGACGTCTAGATTCCATTTTGCTACAAGATGAGAAGAAGGTAAATAAACTGGACCTAGCAAGAAGCCTTAATATTAGAATATGCATATGATATTTTTCAAAAAAATAAAACAAAACTCCATGAAGAGGAAGGACAAATTCCCAATGCAGTAATACAGCATCTGCATCACTCCCTCCTGGGGCATTTGTGGGGCATTTGGTCTCAGCCAGCCAGCCTGGCTTCCTGGGACACTAATGTCCTTCTAGCTGATCCTGCTGCCCCTTCAATGCTTTAATGTAATGCATAATTCCTATGGAAAGACTGAATATTGGTAAACAAGATAACACCTCTAGAGACAGTTTCATTTCTCATTTTGCTCCACCCCATTACTGGGAGTTTTCTTCTGTCTGAGGAAGGAGCACCTGATTCCTTCTATAGTCTTATTCTTTTTTTTGGAAGGGGGAGGGTAAAATACCTAGTGCTACCAAGAAAAATATAGAAGAAGTGATTGTCACAAATGTAATTTTATCATTCTTCTGTGATTTATGAGTCCCTATTATATCAAGGCAAGCAAACATTTCCTTTCAATATTCTAGAACTAAGAAAATATTCAGTGAGCTTCATGAAAATCAGGCATGTCCAACCTGTGACCCAGGATGGCTTTGGATGTAGACAAACATAAATTGCTACAACATTATGACATTTTTGGAGACTTTTTTTTCTTAGCTTATGAGTGCTTGGTTGTTAGTGTTAGCATATTTAATGTGTGGCCCAAGACAATTCGTCTTCCAATGTGGCCCAGGGAAGCCAAAAATTTAGATACCACTGATGTGAAGAAGTGAAAGCAGTAATTCAAAACACCTGTTTAACTCAATGTTTTTATTTCAATGAAAGCTCTGATAATATTTTACTTGGTAAATCTTCATTTTTATTTTTAAGAGAAATTTTAAAAGATGACACACTTATTTTATTGAAGTTTGATTCTTCATAGTAATACTGCAAGTTTTTAATTAAGTTTGAAAGTTGAAAGAAATATAGTTAAAAGTTGGATGAAATTCAGCATAGTAATTTTCTTTATGTGTTCTACATGTTCTGAGGAAAGGACTTTGAATTTGTGCAGATGATGACAATCACACAGGGAAAGAGTTAACAGAAATGAGCTTGAGGGTACTAGTAGGAACCATGTTTAGCTGACCTTGGTCAGCTGTGAAACCAAAGGGCTAATACGGCTACTGCTTCTTACAATGTGGGCCTGACCTTGGAAAATTAGTTTATCTGAGTTGGGACAGCTGAAACTGAAGGTTTACTATGGCCCTGATCCCACCTGAAATTTTTAACAGGTGACCACCACAGTTTGATTTTGAAGAATCTAACTGTACTTTTCCTGCATAAGAAGACTTAACCAAAAGTTCAGGGCAACTGTCTGCCTTAGACCCTGCCACATGCAATTTCTCAGCCCATACTTCTCTCTTTAAATAATACTTTCCAACTTTGATTTCTTGATGCCTCATGAATCTTTTTCACATCCTGCCAATGGCCAGGGGCTTCCAAAAATCACAACAGAAGACATTACATGACTAATTGTTTCTGATTCTAAAAATTAAATATAACTTTTTAATTTTGTTGGCATTCATACAAAGGTTATTCTATGCTTAAAATAAGAGATCACTAAAAGGATGTTCAATTTTAAGCTATGATTACTTCTTTTTATTAGTTATAGGAGAGTCTATTGAGGGGTTTTAACTAGAAAAACTGAAGGCATTGTGTGTTGTGAAAAACTGTGCTATAATTTTGAGGTAATTTTTGAGTAGGTTAGTCTTCTGTGATGCATATGCTCTGTGTTTCCACAAATTTGTATTCTTTAGTGTATCATCAGTTTATTTTTGGATCATATCCAAGTCAATTTAGACCAGATAA
The DNA here is from genome assembly GCA_004026885.1 of Lyroderma lyra. Classification (NCBI taxonomy): domain Eukaryota; kingdom Metazoa; phylum Chordata; class Mammalia; order Chiroptera; family Megadermatidae; genus Lyroderma; species Lyroderma lyra. The sequence goes on along the minus strand of PVJL010015072.1, from coordinate 3,872 downwards.
AAGTTTGGGATACATGTACACTTTTTAAAAAGCTCTTAACCCACTCGTCCCCAAATAAACATTAAACTAGGGAGAAAGGGGAGGGGGTGGGAGAGGAGGGGGGAAGCTAAAAATAAGGTGATGGAAAGAGAAGTCACATTAGGTGGTGAACTTATTATACATCAAGTTGACAATGCACTGTAGAATTGTATGCCTGAAACCTATGTAATCCTTGTTAACAGATGTCACCCCAATAAGTCTAACAATAAAAATGAATTAAAAAAAATAAAAAAATAAAAAGCTCTTACGTCTGGGTCTTGAAAGGAGAAATGAAGAGAAATGCATTCATATGTGTCTGACAACTAACTAAAATATAAATTATTTTAAAATGTGTTTGGATTTCTCCTATGTATACAGTAAACTAGGGAACCAAGTAGGTTATTTTTGTCAAGATGAGCTGCGGTTTCTCTGAGCACTCCTTGATTTGCATACATTTGTGGGAAATGTTGAAAATCATCTAAATGTGTAACTCATATTATTTCTTTTTTTTTTTTTTTGGTTGGTTGGTTCCCTGAGTAGGGATTGAACCCAGGCTGTAGCAGTAAGAGAGCAAAAGACTAACCATTACACAACCAGGGGACACCCCACGTATTATTTCTTGTCTTTATTAGGTTATCTGTATTGGCCTTCAATATTAAAATTTACATGATTTGTATTTTTTCACTGATTTCTTTATTTGGCATATGTACTGTATTGAAGATTCTTTTTTTCCTATCTGATAAGCACAAGTTCTAAGGAGGGTTTTGTAAAATTTAGACTCTCCCTGTCTTCAGCTTCATGTTAATAAACAGTGTTTCCATTCTTCCATGAACTTTAGACCAGCAAACATAAATGAGTGTCACCTACTCTAATCTTAGAGTTATTTTATTGCTCCTGTAGAACAGAAACTATGCACATTTCTTTTACTTTTTTCTCAGAAAAATAAATAATGTTCACTGATTTTTGTGAAAACTAAATTCTCATGAACTTGGGTAGGTGTTTACGTGCTTATGTTTTTGAAAGTAGATGCTATCTGGGCTGGCACCAAAAGATATAGAAATAGGCACATGTTTCTTTGAATATAAATATTAATGCCCCATATCACTCTGGTGAACACTCCAGAGAAACACTGAGATATGAAACTTGCACTCCCAGCAGCATAATGTCTCTCTATTGCCCCACTGTCTCTCATCCACTTACAACTCACATAATATTTTCAATATCCAGGACAGCAGTCAGTTAAGACTGTACAAAAAATTGAAGCCAGATAAGATTTACAAAAGGAACTTATATTCCAGCCAAAGTATATTTAAAAAGAAATGCCCTATAAAGGGAAAGAAGCAAACTACATAGGAAAAAATGCATATAAAATATGTATTAAAATTACAAATTGCGAATGATGGTGACTGGAGAACAGGTCCCTAAAGCCTCTCCCAGAAAACACAATTGAATGGCCACCCAGGAGCCAAGACAGAGGACCTTGGGTGACAAAAACGACAACTGAGAAATCCATGCATTGCAAGTAAACACCTAAAGGTGGAGAGAAGGTGGTGAGCGGGAGAGAGGGGAGGGAGCAAAGAAGGATTGCAAGAGGACAAGATCGTGGCTGACTGCAGTGCATGGGAGGGGAGAGGCCAAGAGGCGACAAGAGGAAAAACCATAGCAAAGCAGCATAACAATGGGAGCCCAATGGGGAGTTAGGCTGGGGAGCTGGAATTTTGAGTAGCGTGTTGGGGACAGAGCTTGGGAGCCAGCCTTTGGAACTCTTGAGTGGTAGCAGGACTGAGTGAGGACTCTGAACTTCAGAGATGAAACCTCGGCTCTAGGCTCCCTTGAAACCCACAGCTCAGGCACGCCTTGCTCCTGCACAGGTCTGCAGTTCCTGGTCCAGGCCTGCTGCGGGGGCAAGCTGGCTGCCACACAGGCACGCACGGTACCTGTGTGGGCTGCGGCTCCCATTGTGCCCCACTGCGGAGGCGGACCGGTTGCCAGCATGGTGTGTGGGTCTCCTGCGTGAGGCTGTGGCTCTCGTTCCCAGCCCGCTGCGGAGGCAGGCCCACTGATTTCCTACTGCGGGTTCAGATACACAGCTTTGGACTAGTGTGCATGCCTGCTCGTGTACCCCTGAGTCCTAAAAGCAGTGCGAGCCCACAGACTCTGCCCCAACATTTGGCCACACAAGGAGGCCCAGGAAGAAAGGAGGATTAGATAGCATTCGACCCAACCAGCAGGAGCAGCCTTGGCCCACATAACGCATCACCCTTCTTCCCCAGAATTGAAAGGAAGGTGGAGCTGCACCAGTGTGCCTTTTGTTGGCCTCTCCCTTCTCTACAGCCTCCCCAACCAAGCGGAGGGACCATGATATATGCAAACCACCTCCAAACGTAGAAAGAAACAAGAAATAAGAAATAAACAATCCCTCTCTCTTTCAAAACTTGCCCCCCCTCCGTGCCACCTCGTGTCTGCCCTACAGCAAGACACCATATAAGTACCAATCTGGGCTGCTGGGCAATACTGAACATAATGCCCTCATGTCAAAGAGTAAGAACCCAGCAGACAAGATGAATTCCTTAAAAATTAAAACTCCTCAGAAAGAACTGGAAATTTATCAAGACAGCTTTTTAGACCTAAAAGTTTCTGAATTAAGTCACAGAGAATTTAAACTAGCCATTCTAAAGGCTCTGAGAGAAATGAAAACATACTGGCAGAGCACCATGGCTGAGATAAAAAACATAAAAAAGGAGATACATGACATAAAAAAGGAGCTCCATGAACAAAAATAAAACAATTTAACAAAGAAATTCAAAACATAAGGAAGAATGAGATGAAATTGCAAGAGATAAATAATACAGTAAAAGAAGTGAGAAACAAAATAACTGCCATAGGAAACAGAGCCAATCAGATGGAGGAAAGAATTAGTGATATCAAAGATTAGAACATGGAAACAGCTAAGAAAGAGGAAAAGAAGGAATATAGAACCAAAAGGATTGAAAGAACTCTGCAAGAACTATCTGACTCCATGAGACAAAACATTAGGATAATAGGAATAGAAGAAGGGGTAGAGCATTCTACAGAGACCATACTGTAACAAATAGTAGATGGGAACTTTCAAACCTTTGGAAAGATCTGGAACACCAAGTTCAAGAAGAAAACAGGTCCCCTAGATACCTGGACCCTGACAAATCTTCTCCAAGAAAAATGGTACTAAAGATGTCCAAAACTAAAGACAAAGAGACAATTCTCAAGGCAGCCAGGGAAAAAAGAACTATAAGCTTTAGAGGAAATCCCATCAGGCTGGCAGTTGATTTCTTAGCAGAAACTCTGCATGCCAGGAGGGAGTGAATCCAATATTCAAAAGTTTAAAAGAGAACATACAGCCAAGAATAAATTATCCAGAAAAATTATCTTTCAGATGTAAAGGTGGAATAAAGACTTTCTCAGACACACAGAAGCTGAGGGAATTTGCCAGCAGAAGGACAGCCCCCCAAAAATACTGAAGGAGGCTCTTCAACCTGAAACAAAATATCAGGCAAAATGGAACAAAGTTGGGGCAACAAAAAATAAACTTTCCTCAGAAAATTGGGAATGGAGCTACCATTTGACCCAGCAATCCCCCTTCTGGGGATCTACCCAAAGAACTTGAAAACCTTTGTCTGCAAAGACTTATGTACCCCAAAGTTCATTGCAGCACTGTTCACAGTGGCCAAAACATGGAAACAACCAAAGGTCCCTGCGACAGATGACTGGATAAAGAAGCTGTGGTACATATACACAATGGAATATTACTCAGCTGTAAGAAAAGATGAAATATTGCCATTTGCAACAAAATGGATGAACCTGGAGATCATCATGCT
>PVJL010015071.1:0-25739 GCA_004026885.1 Lyroderma lyra | reverse complement strand
GCGAGGCCAGCGCTGGGCGGCGGCTGCAAACACAGACGGACACGAGCAGAGAGGTCTGACCGCGCAGAGACCGTCATAAGTCCACTGCTGGCAGAGACTCTTGTCAAAGCCCTACCTGTGAGTGGCCAGTGACGAGTCACAAATGAGTTGTACAGTTATTTCATTATATATTGCGACGTAATAACAGCAACAACAGAAGCAACGTGCACACTCAAGGTGATGCCCTTGAATCATCCTGGACCATCTTCCCCCTCATCTGTGGAAAAACCGTCTTCCATGAAACTGGTCCCTGGTGCCAAATTGGTTGGGGACCGCTGCCTTAGCAGATGAAATTGTGACCAAAATTTAATCATGAAATTCAAAACCTGTTCACAAGGCAACTGCCCCTGTAACATGAGAGCACACAGCAGGGAGGTAAGAGCTCTGGAGACCACCTGGCAGCGGGGAAAGGGTCACCTGCGTGGGACCCTGTGTGACTTCAAACTGGGTTACCTGTCCTTTTCTTACTATTTTATTACTGAGTTACAAATTCCTTATGAACACACGAGGGGTGCTCGCTTCAGCACATGCACTAAAATACACGAGGGCTGTCCGGAAAGTACCCAGCCACGTAACACGAAACAGAGGCACTCACGGCTGGGTCGTTTCCGGACCGACAGCCCTCGTATAATCTGCAAACACTTCCTCTCATTCTCTCCCCTTTCTCAGTAGTATTTCTATCACAAGTGTTCTTTATTTTAACCAAGTCCAACTTATCTATTTTGTCTTTTGTCATCTGAGATGTTCGTGTCACATCTAAGAAGCCACTGTCTAACCTGAGGTCATGAAAACTTATTCCTAGGTTTCCTTCTAAGTTTATAGTTTTAACTCTGACATTCAGGTTGTTGACCCAATTCTGAGGTAGCTTTTGTGTGGGGGGTGGGAGGCTCCCCTTCATTCTCTGTGAATGGATACCGAACTGTCTCAGTGCCTTTGGTGAACTGCTCACTCCCCATGGAATCAGCTTGGCGCCCTTTTCCTCGTACCTTCATGAACTGACCACAGACGTAAGGATTTATTTCTGGATGCACAGTCCTACTCCATGGATCTATACACTCATCCCAATGCCAGGACTGCACTGGCTCTGATGACGGTGGCACTGGCACAAGTTTTGATAAGGGAATGAAAAAGTGTGATTTCTTCAGCTTTCTTCTTTTTCAAGACTGTTTTTGGCTATCCTAGATCCTTTGCATTTCCATATAAAATTTAAAATCAGCCTGTTAATTTCTGCAAAAGAAGCCAGCTGAGATTTCGGCAGGGATCACGTTAAACGTGTAGGTAAGTTGGGGAGTACCGTCATCTTAACTACAGCAGGGCTTCTGATCTGTGACCATGGGACATCTTTCCACGTACTTAGATCTTTAATTTATTCTTTCAACAGCCTACAGTTGTCAGTGTGCAAATCTGTTATTTTAATTTATGCGTCATCGGTAGATTCACTGGAGCTCGTAATACTCCGTGTGGCATTCAGCTGAGCTGTCCCTGGTGATCACTAGAGCCTGGGGGACCCTGACCAGGGTACGGGGCGGGGGAGCGGAGCGATGACATGCGAACCACACTCCTGGCTCCCATGGCTGAGGTGTATGTGCCAGTTCACTGCCTTTTCCCAGAAGCAGGAGGAGCAGATGCTAATGAGTATTCATGACGTTGTGGTACACATGATCCTATGGTGGGAGTCAATCATGCTTCCCAGCCAAATCTTTTCCTTTAATCGTTAGGTGTTTATTTATTGAAGGGGAAAAAAATCTCAGTTTGTACTGACACTTGGTTCTGGCATTCAGAATTTCTATTTAAGGACCCTATTTTTCAGCAAACACAGAGTGAGGTGTCTCCATGTGGTCCCACCACACAGCAGCACGTCCAGGGACAGGTCAGTTGCTAATGTGAGGGCAGCGGAGATCAAGTATTTCAGGGTTTCACACTTACTACTGTGTTTTCAGTTTTTACTGCAATGTAAAAAGTAGTACATATTTTTCTAGTTGGATTCAACAGCTATACTGTAGTTTAAATTTTGAAATACAGGAAAGTGGATGGACAATGCAAAAGAGAAGATAATTTGACCCTGTAAGTAAACAAATCAGTGAATCATACTTTAATAGAAGTTTATTGTGCTTAGAAATTTGCATTATAATTATATTGGGAAGGAAAAAAAGTCCTCTATGGGTTATTCCCTTTGCAATTTTTTTTTCTGTAAATAAAAAGTTTAATTCAAAATCTCCAGGTGACTGACTGGCTTTTCCGAACTCTCTTCTTATGGTTTGTAACTACAGAGTTCCCTTCAAGAAATCAGTAGGGGGCTACCAGGCAGTGCACGCGTTCTGAGGTTCTTTTGTGAAATTTATTCCTCAGTATTTTATTCTTTTTGGTGCCACTTAAATGGGATTGTTTTCTTAACTCAGTTTTGAGATGGCTCACAAGCACAGGAGCAGGTCTGGGAGCGTTAAGTGGGTCACGTGACTGCACTGTTGGCGGGGTTCGTTCCAGGTGAGGGACTACAATGCCTTCCCTCTACTTTCTCACGTTGACCGAATGCTTTACTGTGAACGTGCATTAATTTTGTAATTTGAAAAAAATGTATTACAAGCACTTTCTAGAGTGGAAAATACCCCCCAAACACTATTCTTTTATAAATCCAATTGATCTCAATAATTGAAAAGAACACCATCTATTTCTAAACTGCAGAAAACTTGCAGCAATAAAAAACTTGCGTTTTTTAGAACTTTACAGCTACAATTGTCCAAAGCAAGTCTGCCCGCCTTCAGTGCTCTCGCTTCTCTCTCTGAGTCTGGTCCCACTGAGCAGGAAACCACTGAAGACCCACCGTAAAGCCTGTGCTCTCAGCAAGAGCTGCTACCAGCCTCTCAAGACGGCTGTTTGCATCCCTAACGTTAATGTGCTAACGAGTTCAATTCTATGTGATGTTAGTACTTACGTAGGGTTTGTAATTTCATTTCATAGCAGCTACATTTAGGGTGTTTCCATTATTTCATATGGTTTTCAAAGACGGGAAGACTTAAGGTAAAACCGGAAGCTACCAGCTATAATGCCGAATACCCACGATTTAACGTAAGTTTGACTTAAAAGAGCTCAGTACGTATTGTTAACATGACGTTCCAACATGTTTCCCAGAAGGATAGCAGTATCTCTAGAGCCTTCAAGTCATTCTGAGTTGTCTTAACTGAAAATTACATTAATAGAGAAAAAATGGCTTTTCGGCTACAAAAATCTGACTTCACCGGTTTCAAATACCAACACATGCAAAAAGGCATATGGCCACATATTAGGAAGGACCAAAAGGTAAGTGTAATTACAAGCAAATGTTATGACTATCTGAAAACAGAAGAGTAGGAATGCGTTTTTCATAAATCAGAAACATCAGATTTCTTTTAGAAAACCACATTTGAGGTTTGTCAATGAGCTGCCGCGGAAGTCTAGACAGCATGGAGCTCCAACCAGGCTGTGCACTGCGGGCAGGTGTTGGAGAGTGGACCGAGGGGGAAGACGTCCTTCTGATGTGCCGGCATAGAAAGCCCCTAAGTAAGGGCTGGGATCCCCTCCGCCACCGTGGCGAAGTGGGTTACGTAAACTACAAAAGCACAGACGTAAAAGCACAGCACATGGGCACAGAACATTCCAGGAACGGCAGCTAGGAAGCACCTACACATGTTTCACGTTTCTCTTTAGCCACCAGTCACAGTCTCTCTAAAAAGAAAAGCCCACCATGACCGCAGCCAGCAGTCAAGGGCTGAGGACGGCTCTGCGAAGCCCCTTCCTCGGCCCAGTGTCACCTCCGACACCTGCATTCAACACGGCAACACTTGCGCCCTCCGGAAGTCGCGGCAGCGGCCACCTGCCCTTGAGCACAAGAGCTCGGACCCCTTGAGGACCCTCCAGTTACAGGCTGCGGAGCACCTCACACTCCAAGCAGCCCCAAACTGCTCCTGAGCCTCTCCCCCGAGCGGCTCTTCCTGTGGGTGCCCCTCTCAGGCCCAGCCCTGGCATTGCCTGGGCCCCTCTGCGCCCAAAGCCCACACCAGCAAGCCCTGCAGGCTGGCTGCCCACGCCACGTGCTGGGTCGGGCCCTGGCTGGGCCTGGGGAGCCATCGCGCCTCAGTGCCCCTCTGTGTCCCGCTGCCTGGAACACCCTTCTGGCCTCCCCCACGTGCTTCTTGCCTGAGCGCTGAGGGCTCTACCTTTTTCTCCCTTGCATGTCGTCGCGCTCCTGCCCCAAACGAGCACCACAAAGGCTGAGCTCCCTGTCCATTCTGTCTGCCTCTGTGCCCGCAGCGTCTACAACAGTGCTGGTGCTGTGAACCGACAGGACATCCAACAGCAAATGTCATCTCCGCAACCCTCGGCGCTGACCCTGAAGTGACTGTCCCTTGCCGCCACACGGCTGCGGTGACGGTGTTCTCATGGGTACGGGCGTGGCAGGACGCTGGTTTCTGCTCCTTGTCCATGTGCCAGCCTGACTTCCTCACCACCACGTCGTGTGACAGGAGACGTACTCACCAGCCTTGCGGGTGTATGCAGGGTGGGTGGGGGTTGGGGGAGCTCTGGTACCACAGCTGGGTGGCACCAGACTAAGAATAAAAGTGTCCCGGTTCTGCCTGGTGCCACCCTGCCACGTTCCTGGGCACCAGGGTCAAAGAAACAGATCAACTTTCCAAGACAAAATCACAGGTTTTGTCTAGGGCAGAGTCACGTAATAGCTGCGTGTACTAGAAACACGAAAGGACTTTTATAGGAAGCCCGTATTATCCCCAAATGTCAGAGGCTGAATTACTAACTTCTCCTTCTGCGATCAGACCAAAATAAGTTCAAGGCAGTTTATTGGCCATATTTAGGGTGCTCATGTGGCAGCAATGACAAACATCTGGCCATGGGCCTCTCTGGAATTCTGACTATTTTTTCCAGGGCAGAAAGAAAACATTAAGTTTTTACTGGAATAGCAACTTGAAGTCTCGCAGTATGGAACTTCACGAGTGAGAATTTGTCCTCCTGCCTGTCACATACTTAAGCAAAAGCGTTTGCAGTTCTTACAAGAAGAAAGAAAGTGCTCTCCAAAACTGCTGAGTGTCTTAAGGCAAAGAGGGACGTGAGCAGAGGTCAGCGGCAGAGAGAGTGCAGCACGGCCTCCAGACCGAGCCAAGCAGCGCCTCGCGGGAACTCGCAACCCTGCCGGCAATTCTGACGGGGCGCCCGCAGCCTCCCGGGGACAACCTCGCAGCCTGCCCCACCTCTCCCTCCAAGGCGCCCAGGGACCGGGGTCAGATGCCTCTCACGGAACACGGCTGCGGGCCGGAAGCACCTGCACTCCAAGAATTTGTGCACGGGACAAGGCGGGCCGACACACGGCTTCCAGATGGTTTGTTTCATGGCTCCGAGAAGAGACTTTCTAGAACTGAGTCCAGATTTCTACCCTCAAAACCACCGAGTTCATTTCGTCAACTGAAAACAAATCAAGATTCTACTAGATCAGAAAACTGGCCACCAACTGACCTTCGGGCAGCTTGAACCTCATCAATAAATGTCAAGCATCACTTAAGACACGATGGAAGCCCACACAAAGGGCTCCCCCTCAACCGGCCACCCCGATTCCCCCTTCTGTGCTCCACCGCAGGCAGCGCTGCAGTTCAGGAGCAGACCCTTCAAAGAACCTCCCAGCTCACTTCACTGTCGTACAAAACCGCGCCGAGCCCACGATCATCGCAGCAAACGGTGTCTGTGGCTGAGGGCGAGGGCACAGACGCAGCAGCCCGTACTTACGAACGAGGTGAGTACCGACTTCAACACAGCGTGGACGCAAGGTCCCCCGGTTCTGTAAACTGACACAACTCCCCAGGGAACGTCACTGTTTTAAGGACTATTACACGTGAGCTCCGGCTCCTCACCAGCCTCGCCTGTGCGGGTCCGGCTGTGCGTCCCCTGTGGTCCTCACACCCGGGGCGTAGACGAGCTCACTCGTGTGTGGTGACGGCCCAGCGAGGGTTACCTTCGCCATCATGGACGATCTACCCAGGAACCTCCCCTGAAGACAACTTCCAGTGGTACGAGTCTCGTATTTTTGGCTCAAAACCTTCCTTCCTGAGCCGTTAAAAATATCTTTTGAAATTTCATCTCAAACCATAATGAGATGCCACGTCCTACCCACTAGGACGGTTAGAATAAAGGAGTCAGAGACGTGCAGGTGAGGATATGGAGAGACTGGAATCCCCACGACGTTGCTGGGGGGTGTGAAATGGTACAGCCACTTTGGAGAAAGGGCCCATCAGTTCCTCAAACCAGCAGACACCGCGTTACCCAGCAACCCAGCAATTTCACTCGTCGTCATGGAGCCACGAAGCGAAAACCTGCAGGTGAGTGTCTGCAGGAGCATCACTCACCACTGCCCACAGGCGGGGTGGGGTGTCCCTGACCGAGGAACAGATGCCACACAATGGAATCTTAATTGGCCACGAAAGGAGAGGTGTCCTGACCCACGCCACCACGTGGATGAGCCTCTAACACACGACGCTCAGTGGGAGAAGTCAGTCACAAAGGACAGCGTGGGACCCCGCTGCAGACATGCAGGTCAGCGAGGCGCACGCACGCAAGGGGGTTCGTGCTGCTTCGAGCTGAGGGAGAGGAGGGGGAGGTGACAGCGAGGGGCTGTGGGCTTCCTCTTCACACCACAGAAATCATCTAAACCTGACCGTCCCTGTGACGTGCCTGGGAGTTACCTGCGACTGTGCGCTTTACGTGGGAGATCGGAGGGGATGAAGCTATTACACGTCTTCCGCTTACGTGTGCCCTTCAACGCGACCGAACACCGGTCAGGAAAGAGACCTCCTCAGCTTCTGGCTCTAAGTCATCTGGACTGAGGGGCGTCCTGCGTTAGACCAGGGCGTGCCATCCCGATCTAGAAAGAAAGCTGGAGTGCATCACTGTGACGCTCCACTCACGACGGGGACCAGGGGACTTGGCCGTCGTGCGAACACCAGAGGCACCTGCACAGCCCCCAATGGTGGCGCCCACCATGCCCCGGGCTGTGTGGTGCCACCTGCCGCCCCTGGACTGCCAGCGTGCACAGCACGTCACTGAATGAAACACCACGAGACTAAATGAACCCAGGAGGAAAGGATGCCGTGGAGTGACGCCACAAACCCGGGTGCGAGGCTGCTGCGTGCGTGACGTTGGTACCAGCAGGAGTGCACGCCCCAACAGGGATAAAGGTCACATACAGCCTCACGTGAACCAGGACCATCATCAAGCTTGACGTACTGTAGGTGACTGTGTCTGCTACGCTGTGACATGACTTTCAGCGCCGCTGTGCTCGCAGCGGCACCACCACACCTGCGAGGAATGCTCTGTGCCAGGACAGTACGGAAGCCGTGACGTCACCGGTGATACTGAAATCCTATGGGACCTCCGTCATGTACGGAGTCTACTGGAGACCGAAATGTCATTTTATGGCCATGACTGTCCTCACCTGTGGCCAAACAGCTCCACCAGCTCCTCTATCCGCAGTTCTGGCTCTAGAAACAATCTTCCGTCACTGTGGTGTCCTGCACTGACAGAAAGCCAAGTTCGTCCGCACACACGAGGGGACGCGGGACACACGGCTACAACTGCGTCTTGTGGAGCCCACGACGAAGCAGCGACGGCTGCCTTCCTTGTTGAAGACAAACACGGAACGACCACAGATGCTCCATGTGAAGACAGACATGACCCCATAGGGAGGTCTTCAGGCCAAGTCGCTCGAGATAGTCACTGAAGCGAAATATCAGCATTTCAAAACTAACTAAGTGTCAAATTCTTCCCTAAGTGAAAAAGGTCCCTTAAATTTAAACCTTCAGGATCCACTCGGCCGCCCAGTTACAGTCACTACAGGGTTCTGCACGATCCCACGCAACACCAGTGTCCTGTGCCCGTCTGTGCGCGTAGCCCGTGTTCTCCGGGGTACTCCCGGCACATCAACCCGGCAAGTTCACGGACACGACGGCCAAAGCCGTCACCACTTCCCGTGCCCGTTTAATTTTACAGAAACATGTTCTTTGAGCCGGAAGCAAATCTGACCGGTTTCCAATGTGAAAATAAAATCTAAAGATCGTTCTTGGAGATATTTCAAAACAGAACTTGTCTCTAATCCTAACGTAACAGAAATGTGTACAATGATCATCATTTAGTAATTATTTTCACATGTGGGAATGCTACATTTTCTAGCATTTGACATTTTCAGTGATTGAGAATTATACTATATTTTGTAAATGGAAATACCACTATTAAAAACAGAATGCTATAAAGAGAATGATGTTTTTTGTTTCCAAAGGCTAGCAATATACTAGAGCGATGCAAAAATAATTTAAAAATCGCGGTATTTCCTGGCAAACTTTGGGGGTAAAAGTAGGACTAATCTGCAAGTTATTTCAGGGTAAATGCTGCAGCCCCAAGTGCCACCAGAGTATTCTGGGGAAAACAGGAAAAGGGTAAGTAAAATATGAACCAAGAAACAGACAAAAGATCGGTGCAGATGGCCAAAAATCCCAGAACAAACAAAAATACTTGAATCCCTGAGGCCAGAAAACATCTCATAGGGGGAAAAATTCAAAACACTCGTAAATAAAGCATGTTACTCCAATCTAACTTTTGGTTTTGTTCATTCAACACATTTACGGAGCAAGGCAGTGTTCCGAACGCTGAAGAGACAGCAGTGGGCCAGACGAAGCCTTGGCTCCTGGAACCTGCCGTCCAGGAGGCAAGACCTCAGGTCAGCTCTGGGACAGGGAGTGTGCTCACTGCGGCCAGCAGAGACCCGCCCCGGCAGGGGCCTCGCGGCTCTGTACGCCCACACCCCACAGATCCCACAGCAAAGGTCGCTTGACCACGGTGGCTGTCTGTCCAAATATAAACTGGGGGTGGGAAGAGGGAGACAGGTGACCCGTGGACGAGTGACGGGCGGCCCAGGAAGGTACCCAGCCTTGATCTTTGGATCCTCAGGGTCTTTGGATTTGTGGCCCATGAGAGACACTGGGGAGAAAAGAGCAGGCCGCCCTGCCTTCCCCAGCCAGCCCCTTTCGGAAGGCTGTACAGGAAGCACTTCTGGGGCAAGGCCGCTGCCAGGGTCACGACAGGCCAACACAGCGTGTCTATCACCTGGCCACGCCAGGCACTGGAGCTGCACAGTCCTCTCAGGACGCAGTCCTGACCCCTGGCCACAGCCTTGTGGGCATGTCCCATCCAGGCGGCTCTGCCTCTCCACCCTGTGAGTGTGGGTTGACCGGGGAGCTTGCTGTGATCAGTATAACCTGGCACGTGAATTCCAGGCCTGGACCTCAAGGGACTACACTGCAGTGTCCACTTCCAAGAACATTCCCTTCACCAGGTGAGCAAGGCCAAGCTATCGCTGGAGGGAGGTTCCAGGTGAGGACCCAGGCGCAAGTGTGAGGCCATGCCAGACCACCCAACCGCAAGGCCGGCCCAGACCAGAGGAACATCTAAGCACTCAGACGCGCAGGAGACAGGGGACATTTGTTGTTTTAAACTCAGTTTTGGGGTGCTTTGTCACTCAGCAAAGCTAACGGATACTTCTGGAGGACAGGGCACTTGGAAGCAAATACAACTTACAAAAACATTTGAATTTTACCTCCTCCCAAAACGCGCGTGTCAGGGGTAACACAACTGAAAGGTACCGTACCCAGCTCCGGCGATGCAGCAGCGTCTTCATGCCTTAATTTCTGGTCATTCTCCAGGTACGTTAAAATACCAAACGCGGTTACATTTGGTCAAGATAAACAACAATCCCAATTTATTAAAACTTGCACAAGCTCCAAATATTCTGAAACCTTTACAAAGTGCTCTCTCTGATTCCCTAAGTATAAACGACCCAGACGCTTAGGAAAAGTGCGTTTCCCAGAGGAAGGCGAAGACCACGCCCCACTGAAGGCAACAGGCTCCCCGGTGGCCTAGGGCGTCGCGCTCTCACCGCTGGGCCTCAGGGAACAGACAGACAAACAAAAACCCAGAAAACGTGAGGTTTTTCTTTTGGGGCCCACTTTTAGTTGATAAAGACCAGTAAGCAGGACAAAAGAAAAGATGCTCTAAAAAATAAGCTGTAGTGTCTTGTCCCTTTCTTCAAGCCTTCTTTCCATCTTTTAAAAGTTCTGGCCTGCTGTAGGCCTTGACCACAGTGCACGTGTCCATCACAGGACGGCTACGTGGTGGACATCCTCGCAAACACCTGGCTGGAAAGGACCTGGGAGCCCCATTAAATTCCCAGGCCTGTATCCTACTTCCTCCAGGTGACTCCTGGAGGGACACCTTATTGAGAGGGAAAATGCCATCAGAGAACCAGCAGCCCGGCAGGTTCCGAGGCAGCTGGTGTCAGACCCCTGCACTGCTGCTGGCAGCACAGCGGTGACTCGGGACATCGGCCGGCCGGCTCCACCAGCTTCAGTCACCACGGCGCTGATGGACCGGTGCCCAATTTCCCCCTCAACTCAGAGCTTAAAAGATGCATCAGGGTCCCCTCGGTTCAGACACTGTCACTCTAGGCACTAGTTCCTGCCACCAAATACTCAAGCCACAGCGGTTGGTGTGCCCCAGGCTCCCAGCAGCCCCTGCTGGCCCCGCCGCCTGGCCTGCCTGAGCCCACGGCTGGCCTCACTGCCCCTCCTGCCGGACGCTCCCACAGCCCCTGCTGGCCCCGCCGCCCGGCCTGCCTGAGCCCACGGCTGGCCTCACTGCCCCTCCTGCCGGACGCTCCCACAGCCCCTGCTGGCCCCGCCGCCCGGCCTGCCTGAGCCCACCGCCGGCCTCATCGCCCCCGCAGACCTGACACAGCGGAGCACAGCCCGGGACCTGAGTTTTCTGTGGAGCACCTGGACAGAAAAACCCAAGCACAAGTGAACCTTTTCTAGTTTAGTTCATTCTCTTGTCCTTACTTTGGTGACATCAAGAGCAGGAAAAGTTTCTAAAGATACTACTCTAAGTCAGTATGGAAATATGTAAAAGAGAACATGTTCACGCGTTACGTATGAAAACAACTTTTACAAAGAATATTCATTCTGATGTCATTTAGAAAATCAGAAAAATGTTTTCTGACGTATTACGTGGGTCTAAAACTATTATTAAAAGTACGTACACGAGGTCAGACAATTAATTTCGCAAATTTATCCTAGAAAAAGTGCTGCACACCTCACTGCTGAATGTCACTACGGTCATCTTCGAAGGACGGCCCTCGGCAAGCGATGCGGCGACACCAGCGTCTAATCCACCCTTCGAAGCAGTTTTGGAACTCTTTCTGGAATGGCCGTCAGAGCTGTCACTGTCCCCAAAACCTGACAATGAAGTTCAGTAAGGTTCATAGCCGTCATGACACCTTACTGAGTGGTCTGTACAGCGGTGCCAACGTGAAGTGCATGGTTGTAAGTTCGTGAACTCCACTGTCAGATTTTGGACACGACGACAGCTCTGATGGCCAGTCCAGAAAAGGAGTTCCAAGACTGCTTTGAGGGTGGACCAGGCGCTGGCGTCAGTGCACAGCTTCCCAAGGGGAGCACTGTGAAGGGGGAAGTAGTGATGCTCAGCAGTGAGGTGTGTAACGTTTTTTCTAGGGTGAGTTTGTGAAACGCACCATCCGACCTCGTACATCCATACACACATCCAATCGTTTCTGCCGTCACTATCAGTGCAGTCTGACATCAGGGAATTTTTAAGATAAAAATGGAATTAGTGCTGACCTAGAAAAACAAGTTCCGCAGTAATACCGTGTGAACCCCCCACCCCCACCCCCGCCCCCCGTCCAGGCCCTTTGCATGGTGAGTGCTCAGTCCTCACCCAGCCACCCTGAGGAGGGGGGACTGTGACACCCCCACATCTCAGATGAGGAAGCTGACATGCATGAGGCTGACACCCGCTCACACAGGTAGCCCGCGGCTGAGCTGGGAAAGCGGGGCAGAGCCACGTTGCTGCAGCATGTCCCCGCATTACGTCCCTGCAGGGTGTCCCCGCACGGCGTCCCTGCAGGGTGTCCCCGCACTGCGTCCCTGCAGGGTGTCCCCGCACTGTGTCCCTGCACTACGTCCCTGCAGGGTGTCCCCGCACTGTGTCCCTGCAGCGTGTCCCTGCACTACGTCCCTGCAGGGTGTCCCCGCACTGTGTCCCTGCAGCGTGTCCCTGCACTACGTCCCTGCAGGGTGTCCCCGCACTGTGTCCCTGCAGGGTGTCCCCGCACTGCGTCCCTGCAGGGTGTCCCCGCACTGCGTCCCTGCAGCGTGTCCCCGCACTACGTCCCTGCAGGGTGTCCCCGCACTGCGTCCCTGCAGGGTGTCCCCGCACTGCGTCCCTGCAGGGTGTCCCCGCACGGCGTCCCCGCACTGTGTCCCTGCAGCATGTCCCCGCACTGTGTCCCTGCAGCGTGTCCCTGCACTGCGTCCCTGCAGCGCGTCCCCGCAGCACTGAGCCAGCCTCTCAGAGGAAAGAACGCAGAGGCCACATGACCGCAGCATTTTAAAGGAGAGTCACAAGGACACCACGCCCCAGACCCAACGGGAAACTCAGACTCGCCGTTTCCAAGCTGTGCCACTCCTGGTCACCTTCACAAATAGGCAGCTTCTAAGCAGCAAAGTGGCACTTGGGACATAGACTTCCAGAAAATACAGGCAGGATGCCTCTTACCTCAACGTCAAACACTTCCACGCTGTTGTCTAGCAGCTCCACCCTGACGTGGTGCTTCTCCTGCATTCTGGCCGGTGTTCCCGTCACCACCGAGCAGGTCTGTCCGGGCTCGAGGGTGCTCACTCCCACAGGGGTCCGTGCGCCCAGGCGCGTCCCAGGGGTCTGCAGGACTCGGTACGTTCCCTCTATCTCCCCCATTCCTCACCAGCGAAGCGTGGTGCGTGTGCTAAAACAAGACAAACCCAAAGATCCATCACTGGCCATTCAGGCAGTCAGACAACGTAAAAAATGATCAGGTACACGGGGATCCCCTGCGTGATTTTTGCAACTCCTCTGAGTCCTAGATTACATAAAAATAAAGAGCTGAGAAAGAACAGTCTTCTACTCACACACGGATAGGTGGGACACAGAACAAAGACAGCAACACCCCCAACAATACTTCCCAGGTGCCCGTGGGAGCCAGGCAGCGTGCTAACACACTGAACCCACAAACCCTCATACACGAGCCACACCCCACCCCACCCTCCTGGTAGAGGCCAAGAGAGGCTGACAGAGGCCAGCATCTCTCCCAGGCCACCCAAGCCCCCCGCACCCACTCCCTGCGCCAGCCCAACAGGCACCGTGCTGACCGCCCGCAGCGTTTCAGCAAATGTGAGCGGGTACGGCACGGGCCAGCACCGCGCTCGGGCAGTGCTCAGCGGGTCCCCCATCTCTGCTGACAGTGGGGGATGCCAGGAGAAGCAGCTGAGGACAGGCAGGCTTGTCTGTGCCAGCTTTGCAACCCTCGGTCCTTCTGAGCTGCATCTCAGCAGGCTGGAGTGTGTGCCACCGGTGGTGCGGCAATTCCCGACACAGCGCCGGGTGACAGCCTGGGTGGGTGCCCTGGGCCAGGCCCTGCCCAGCGCCCACTCAACAGGTGACAACACGGAGGGAGCAGAGTGTGGGGCGGCCGGCTGCGCCACGAGAAGGCCTCTTTTTTACGCTGCGACGCTGAACGGGGCTAAGTACTTGGTTGCTTTTAACAAAGGAAGAACAGCCTAAGTATCAGCCAGAAGCTACTACTACCGCTTGCTCCTACTTGTGTTTATCAACATGGTTACCTTCCATTCCCGGCACACTTCCTTGTTACACATACGTGTTTATGTTTGAAAGTCAACTTCAACATACTGGGGAGTAAAACAGCAGCATGGCAGAAACGGACGCCCACGTGCGGCAGGGACACGGGCAGCTGCTACAAAGCTGCTTTAGTTGCTTAATGCTCTTCACAGAGCCTTCTGCTGGCTTGTGGACTCGTTCTGGAGACTCGCTCTCCCCAAGTCCCTGGCCCGGCCCCCTGCGTGCCAACTGACCTGCGGAGTCCTCGGCCATTCCCCGCTTTCCGTGTTCATGTGGTCATGACGACAAGCTCGGGAACTTTTTATCTCTGTGCGTTGGCGCTTGCGCTCCAGCCAGCCCGCCCGGGAGGTGATGTCCACGCACGTCTGATTGATCACACGAGCACGCAGGAGAGAGGGTGCAAACCCCCGGGGAAGGTGGGCCGTGAGACGCAGGGCAAGCGATGAGGCAGCGTGTCGTCGTGTCCCAGACCCCTCCTGGCCCAATTCCTGCACAAGGGCGCGGACCGCCTCCCTCTCGCACAGATGTGCTTGCTACCTGAGCCGCAGGTTCGGTTCAGGCCAGCAGTTACCCACAGTCCTCAGCACTTTCTCTCCCGGTTGTGTGCCCCCGGGGGCGGGCCCTAAGCTCTTACTGCAAAGGTTCGCTGAGTAACTGCCTCACCTACGTGAGCTGCACGTAAGGGCAGGGACTGCCTTGTGACACGGTGCGTTGCACAGGCCACAGACGGCAACAGAGGACAAGACTCAGCCGCCACCACCACTCAAACCTGAGATACCGGAGGCCCCGAGAACCATCAACACAAGCTTTTCCATCTCAACTGCTCACACTTCAGTAGTCAGTACCAAAGTGAGGGGATGTGAACGAAGAGACCCCCGCCCCGCCCCCTGCTGAAGGTGTCTCCAGTGTGAAAACAGAAGCATGAGTCCCTGGGGGGCTCCGAGCATTTACCAAACAAACACTGAGCCCCCAGGAGCAGGTCCTTGTGGAACGAGCTCTGGGCACCGAGGTGGTCCTTCCCCCGCTAAGGAGTGCTCCCCGTTCTGAAAACACAGGTGCGAGCAGGATACCTTTGTAGAAGTCACTTCTACTTCTGCAGAACTCCGTACAATGCTCATTTACATTTGTTCTCGATAATTTCAGATGGAAACTATTTCTTCAGGTTCTTTCTCTTCTCCTTATAAGAAAGTCACGTCTAAATACACGATTCCAAGAAAATGGCAGGACCGGCCCGGGGTCCAGAGGGGCACCTTCAAGTGAGACAGCTGCAAGGAGTACATGCAGCCAGGGCAGTGGTCCCCCTTGGCGAGAGGGGACAGAAAAGGCACCTCTGGTGTGGCCCGCAAAGTTCTTGCTCGGCCGTGCGGGCGTGCCCTTTGTAACGACGGTGTGAGTCGTGCGTTTGCTCCACGCCCTTTTGCTGTAAAAACATACTTAGCACAGCATACTGTCCATCTAGCACCACTGCACCTGCCGTAAGAACGAAAACGTACTGGACAGTGAAAAGCAGCTTCCTTCTTAGTTCACGGAACACCCGAGCCCGGCTCCCTTGAGGGGACCCCTTCTGAGCAGCAGACTGACACCCCGCTCACTCTCGTGCAGCCTACAGTCGAGGTCAGCACAGCAGACGCTGACACTCAGGCCCGGGGACACTCGTTGGGGTGGGTCACCCGAGGGAGACAGAATCACATCGGCGCTAATGACCCCACGGGTACCCTGCTGTGATGCTCCTGTGACGCTCCAAAGAAAAACCTGTCACACGGCTGTAATGCGGCATAATCGGCCCATTGAACTGACTCGGCTGTAAGTTTAAGAAAGCCTGGAAAGCGGGGAGCTTCACAGGAGACTGATGCGCGACCCCAGTGCCGTGTCAGCTAACCCTGGTCTCAAAGTCCTTCAACCGACGTTAGAACAAGCAGCGTCAACGGGCACTTCCTGCAGAAACGTGACGTTGCTCATCCAACAGTCACTTCCCACAGCCCGAGGATGGGAAGACGGAAGGACAACGCAGGCACCGAGTCCGTCTCACGCCAGGTGTGGCTGAAAGGACTCACTCCGCTGCGCTGTGTGTGCCCATAAACAGATGTTGCAAAGGCAAGAGCACGTGAGCCGGGCTGGAAATACGCAAGGCCACTCACGTCTCTGCTGCTGCCAGAGAACCTTCCAGAAATCCCGAGGAACGTGCAAAGGACCAGGGATCTGCGAGGGCCTCCCGTGCGTTTTCCCATCTTCCTTTCACGGGAATGAAATGCTCTGTGGTTTTCCTTCCTAAAAATATCCCCGGTGGCTGGACACAATTCCCGCTCCTGAGAGTGTGAGCTACTGCAAACGCAGCTCCTACACGACGGTTCCAGTTAATAAAAAGTTTAAAAACCACCTTGAGGCGTATTTCCATCTTGAAGTTGGAAACATTTGGCTCAAAAGTCTGCCCAGCCTTTGAGTGATGACACGTCACGCACGTTTGTCACAGATGCAGCCCTTTTGGGGGGCGGTAATGAGGGAGGCTGTGCACGGGTGGGGCATATGGGAAACCGCTAACTTCACTCAATTTCTGTGAATTAAAAACTGCCCTAAAAAATGAAATCTATTTTTTTTTAAAAAGGAAAGCCAAGGGGTCTGCCATGAACACGTAACTCAGAAGTGACAGGGTCAGGGTTCCAGCCCAGCCTGGACTTGGCCACCAAACTGCCCCCAGACAAAAGCGCTGTCCCGGAGGGAGCTGGGAAAAAACCTGCTGTGCAAAGGAAGTCCCCCTCCTTAAATACTTCTGGTTGCTTCTCTAAGAAGGACCCAGAACCACACGGCAGGTCCTCCAATGACACGGTCTTCAACGCCCTGTCATCGTAGCGTTGGTGAGAAAGAAAATACTCCACTGCCGGCCGGGGCGCTATCTGCGTGGGCACGCTGGGTTCCTCCACGTCCCAGGGTAAGGGGACATCTAAACTGTCCCTGCGTGAGGGGCGCTGAGCTGTCGGGAGAGGCTCTGGCCCCCACGACCCTGAACGAGGACACGTGGGTCAGAGGAGCAGCCTCGTGCTTGTCGTCACTCATCTTTCTTACACGTGTGTGGAGCTCACGCCTGTGTCAATGTTCAGTATCAGAAGTCTTCTGGGTCTCTAGTCAGCGTGGTGACGTTTGTGTGACCAGAAAGACGTCGTAGGGGCGTAACTCACTGGCCTCCGAGTCGGTCTCATACGCTCTGTTTCCCTTCCAGTGCCGTTTGCGGGAACCTGCCGACGACGGTCAGTGAACAGTCGCTGTACCCAAACACTGACCCGCTCCGGAAGCAGAATGTGGCACTTAGCTCGGCGCGTGTGTCCAATACGCCTGAAATGCCCCGCAGTGTTGGGAAATGAACTTCCAAACGGAATTCTAGCCGGTTCCTTGTCCCCGAGTTACCTCTTTATTACAGTGCAGCGAGGGATGGAGCCTCTTTCACGCCCTTTCTAAGCAGCATGACTGACATTTTTTAGAACAAGCAACTAAACAATCCCATCGCTGTTAGGAACTGGAGAGAGAGTCGCAGCCTGCACTGCAGGGCCAGGCCTCCAGGAGCTGACCAGGGAGGGCAGCAGTGGCCCCACACCCACACCCCCAGCACAGCGCTCGCTGGCTGCTGCACGCCGGCCCACCCAGAGGAGACCTGGGGAGAAGCGCGCGGCCAGATGCACCAGTACATGCGGCTTCTGCAGGTGCTCTGCGGTCTGTGTCACCTGTGAGAAGCCTAAAGCCTGACGAGCCCCCCGAATCCTGGGTAACGCTGGCCCTCAAGCAGCAACCTCAGACTCCTCCGGCGTCAGAAGGGCCACTCACACAAACAGAAAGGTGTCTACCAAGCTTTGACCAAAAGGCCAAATCCGGAGCGGACACTCTGGGAAACGAGGAAGGACACCGCGGCGCCCGGGGAAGCACGGACAGGAGGCAGCACACCTGGGCCCGATCCCAGTCGGCCCTGAGCTCACTGGGCCCCTCGCTGGGACTCCAGAAGGGGGCCGGGAGGGGTCCTTCTCACCTCTGAGAATCTGTGATCCTGTGCTAAGACCGCTCAACGTGAAAACAAGATGCAAGACGTGTTCTTGATGCCAATTAACTTACAGTATTTGGCAGCCAAAGGTGAACTAAACCTCGTAAAATCATGCCACCCCACATGAAATAGTGGCTACATGTCTGCAAGAGGAGGAGGGCGGCTTTCAGACAAATTCAACACAACATAAACACAGGGTATTGGTCCAAAAAGATGACTTTGGATAAAAGCAGTATTTGCAAACCTCACAATTTTACTTTCTCTCCCTGGATTTCTAAAAGAATTGCCTGAACACCAAACAAACGTCAATACAGCAGACGGTCAGTGAACCGGCACCCTTGCGGATGGGCTGATGCCAGGTAAATGCAAGGAGACATTCCATGAACCGGAACTCAGGCCACCGGCAAAACCTCAAGCAACCGCCAAAATAGTTTCGTCAGTGGCTTGAGTTCTGGTTCATGGAGCGTCTCCTGTGTTTTGACTTTCCGTTGGGCATTCTGACTTTACGTTAAAATGCTGTTAACTGAAACACAGAGTTTTGAGAGCTGAAATAAATCTGGATAACGGACTGTTCTCAACACTTTTTCTTTGGAATGAAGCTACCCAATTTAACATCAAAACCTTCACAAAGAAAGGCAGGGAGATGTCTACATGCTGCTTTGGTGTGACAGGGAGTAAAAGCAAGGTGTAAAAGCAGGTGCACGGCACACCAACACCTGTTAGAAGAGGAGGGCACAGACACGTACCACCTCCGTCTGCCTGTATTCAAACAGCAGCAGACAAACCCAAAGCAGCATGGGTAGCTGTGGGGGAGGCGGGGCAAGGGCCCTGGGAAGACAGTGCCGGAAACTCTGCCGCCTCTGATATACAGTGTTTAGGCGTGTTGACTTGGGAACCTTGTAAATGTTTTTACATGATTCGAAAGCAAAATTAAATCAGTGTTTTAGAAAGGCAACCCCTTAAAGCTCACACTGAACACGATCTTAACTGTACATTACGACAGTGGCTAAACTACAAGGGATTTGTTCAAGTGACTTTAAAAGTTGGTAACTTCATTATACATCACTAGGGAAATATATCCCAAGGATTAAAAGACCACAAGTAAAACCAGAACGTGGCACATTCTACAGGAAAAATTACCTCACTTCTTCAATAAATGGCTTCAAAAAAGTGGGGATGGAAGGAATAGAAACTGTTAAAAGGTTTTATCTGCCAAACTCTGTGTGGACCCTTAATCAAATATTTATGGAACAACCAGGGAAACTGAAACACTAACTGGATATTAGATATTAACCAGTACGCTGGGTTTCCTACATCCTAACGGTGCTGCGTGTATGTGAAGGAAAAAATCCCTCTCTTAAACACACACACAAAGTATTTACGGGTGGAGTGTACGACGTCCAGGATTTACTGAAATTATGCAGTGCGGTGCACGTCGGCGGAAGGGCCTACAGACCAAACAAAAAACCCCAAACCACTGCCTATTTGTTGACTATTGAAACAGGTTTGATACATGGTTTACTTTTATGAATGTTTAGAGTTTTCTCTAAGTTAAAAAACAAGCAAACAAGACAGATCTAGCACCGATTTTCAACGTAAATGAGGACCCGAGGAACCCCAGGAACTGTGCAGAGCTGAGACTGTGTGTGTGTGTGTGTGTGTGTGTGTGTGTGTGTGTGTGCGCGCGCGCGCGTGCACGCGCCTCCCTCACTCCATGTGCAGCCGGCCCGCCCCCTGCCCCCTGCCCCCGCGAATCACAGCCAGAGAAGGAGGCTGTGTGCGGACGGCCCCAAGATCCAGTCTGTGGAGAGGTGACACAGCACCCACGTCACGGCTCCCAGGCCAACGGAATACAATGCAAATCTCCAAGATTCAAAAAATGAAACAAAGACATCTGACTTGAAAGAGCCGTACAGCCACGCATCATAAATCCACTCTCCTCCGCCACCTCCACCTGCTCTTCTTTACGTCTTCTGTTATTTTCTTTGCCAACTTTCTATTGTTCCATTTGTTTCGAGAACACCCTCCCCTCACGGACACTTTAACGATCACGCTTTAAAGTGGGTTTCAGTGTTTCAGTGCTACGGCATCAGCGTCCCACAACCTTAGCAACTTCAAACGACAGCCTTTCGTGGTCTCCGTCCCCATGGGGTGGCAGTCTGGGCGCAGGCAGGCGCCCGCATAGGCCTCTGCCTCGGGTCTCGTGGGGGTGCTCCAGGGGAGAGCATGCCGCCAGCCCCTGCAGTTCTGTCTGGGTGCAGGACTGAGGCCCCCAGTCCTGCGGGCAGCCAGCTAGCTGTTGGTCTTCCTCAGCTCCTGGAGGCCAGCAGCACTCCTGGATTCCTGCACCTCAGAGGTAGTCCGCTGGTGATTCCTTATGCTCCCGCCCTCTGCCGTCCTGCTGCCAGCTGGAGGGGCAGCTCTGCTGCGGGCTCATGCAATTAAATGAGGCCCACCCGGACCATCCAGGACACCTCCCGCTTTTAGGACGCACTGAGCAGTGTCCTAAATTACACCGGCAAAGCGCTTTTGCAAAGTAACACGCATGGGGAAAGGTCACGAAGGCCCAGTCTTTGTCAGATAATTCCAACGCTGGCAGCATCTCGCCACTCGCCGGTCCGTTCTCTCTGAGGTGCTGTTTTCCTGCTTCTGTGTACACTGGGTCATCCCAGATTCGCTCCTGGACAACTGTAACAGGGTGCTGTCATGAGACCTGGCTCCTGCGTAGAGCCCACGGAGCATGCTGATATCTCGGCTTCAGCAGGCACTGGCCAGCGGGGCTCCGGCTGCACGTCCCGACTAGCCTTCTGTGCTTGGCGTCAGCTCCGTCTTCGGAGCCTGTCCCCGCTGAGCGCCGTAACCAGGGGTCAGTGTGGCTTCCAGGCGGTACTCCAGCCCGTCGCTGAGTTCCCAAAGCCTCTGGGGTCAGACCCCCGTGTGCACGACTCAGCGTGTGCCTTGAGTTCATGAGCCACTTTAAGGGCCACTTGTCCAAGCTCCTGCCTCTCTGCCACCTCCAGTCTACCCAGCAGGAGCCACAAAGCTGTATGAGGTCAGTCATTGCCTGTGCCGGACCTGCAGGTGCGTGGGATGACCACTCTGAGAACGCAGGCTGACAGCCACCAGAATGGGGCCTGGGGCAGCTTAACAGAAGACCCGGCCCCCCAGGGCCTGCTATTGGCTTCCCGTGAGGTTCAGCCATGAAAGCTCCCTGAGGGCACAGGACTGGAAGTGTCTCTAGTGACGTGGCACGAGGCGGACAGGGCAGGGTCCCAGGGAGTCACTGGGGTGGGGTGGGTGGTGTTCACAAGGTTAACGAAGACTCAGTTCTTGCACCAGGGCCGAGCCTGCGGCCACTCTGCAAAATGCCCAGAGGACACCACAGCCAGCCGCTGCCTGCCTGGGGCCTGCGGATGCCCGAGCTGTCTAAGGCTGCAGCCCGAGTGGGGGCTGTGTGTCCACACCCATAAGTGTCTCAGGAGGCCACACAGCTGCCGTGGGCTGTTTGCTGCTGGAAGAGCACCCTCACCCCAGGGACCTCCATTGTGTCACCTGGCAACAAGCAAACTGTCCTGCAAAAGCAGCGGGACAGTTTCTGAGCCCCTCACTTGCACCGGTCCCTTCCAATGTCCCACACAAAGTGTGCCTATGGTCACAGCCCTCCGTAAAATTTACAGAAAATGTTCTAACTGCGATCAGCCTGGACTACTGCCTCTTTCCCCCAACCTTGCCTCTGTCCTGTCCCTTTAGCTCAGAAGGGGCTGTCTGTGCCTTCGGGATCCGGCTAAGGGCACAATGAGTTGGAAATGTCCTTAGCTTGGGTTTAGTGGGGTTCCCTTACATTGTCTGCAGTATTTCTGTACACCTAAGTTACTAGTGGCCACCTCCATACAGGGACGGCTCCCAGGAATACCGCGCTAGCACGCGCCTGCTCACCAGGAGTTCATGAAGCAAAGGGGCAGGGCCGGGGGCGTGAGTGGGCCCAGCAGTGCCTGGCACGGAAGCGTGTGGGCAGCGGGAAAGAAACAAGGTTTGAAAAACTGTAGTGCTCGCCTGTCAGAAAAATGATTGATGATGTAGTGTAATCATAAATGTACCTCAGATTACTTTACTGTTTCCAATGGAATTGTGCCAACTAGAAATTAAAAAAACTGCTTTTCCAAGACCCAAACCTGCAGCTGTATTAGCAACAGGAGGGCTGTCTGGAAAGTACCCAGCCATGTAACGTGAAAAATGGACGCACTGATGGCTGGATTTCCCCCGGACAGCCCTCATATCTGCAAAATCATGTTTTCTGTGTTCTATCAATAATTCAAAATTTTGGCCAACTATGCTAGAAGAATCACAAATTCTATTCTCTGTCACAGGAAGAGGCAACTGAAAAAAGTATGCAGCCAAAGAAAAAGTTACGCCACGTTATCAGACAATTAACAAATAAGCTACTGTCCTAGATTTTGTGATGTTTGCATTACTGGTCACGTTTGTAACTTATCTGCTCTCATTCTAAAAATGCACTGTGAAAATTAATTTTAACTTGCAACACTGTATTCTTTTCATAAAGAGGCCCTCCTTCCGCCAACTGTATAAGCTTCAGGCCCCATAAAGTTTGGTACCCACCCTTGCTCCAGGGGGAATTTGATTCATTTATTCAAATGTTTACTGAGCACCTGGTGGGGATCAGGCAAGTCTAAGTACCGGAGGACACGGGGGCTCTGGGGGAAGGAAAGCCCCTCCGAATCCAGGGGAGGAACACAAGGAACACAGCAGGTTAAGGGGTGGCGAGTGCCATGGAGAAAGTCCAGGAAGGGCAGCAGGCAGGGATGTGATGAGTGCAGAGGAAGATGGTGTGCGCCCCGGGCCCCAAGAAGGCCCCGACGCACACGGCAGCAGCCACCACGTCCCCAGTGCGCACATTGCAGAGGCCACACCAGGCCTTCGTCCACTTAATCCTCGCAAGCCCCGTTACACAGATCAAGGACCGCGGGCCCAGAAAGGGCAGTGACTCAGCTCTGCAAGTGGCTTCACTTCCATCCCAATTCCACGGTGTGCTGTCTCTCTGTTCTGCTTCGAGGGACCCCGATGCCCAGCACAGGGTACACAAAGATCTACAAGGAGAGACAACTGTGGACACGGCCAGGAGCACCTCCCCACTGTGGGAACAGAGAGCAGAAACTATGAGGTACCATCAAGGGATGGGGGTGCTGCTAGCCTGGCCGAGAGAGGCTTCCCAGGCATGAAGTCAGAGCTGGGCCTTGCAGGGGACAGGAGTCCAGCTGCACCAAGGGCAGTGCATGTACAGGAACGTGTGGCTGGGCCCTGAGGGTGCTCTTGGGGGGCCGGGCAGGGAGGGATGCTGTGGGCCAAGCTGGCTGCAAGGATGTAACCTCACACCCACTTCTGTACCACAGCCGGGATGCCACGGGGAGGAAGCAATGGGGACAGCTGGGAGGGGGTGACCACTGCACTCCACAGCGTTCCAGGACCTTTCTGCCTTTGAATTTTAACATGACTATAAACTCAACCACCAGGTTAGCGGGGAGACAATCCCAGGACTAAAATAAAAGCACTTGCATCGCTCTAACTCCCCTCCTGACCCTTGTCCACGTCCTCACATATTTTCCTAACAGCGTAACTGCTGTGCACACACTGCCTCGCCGTTTTGGGGAAGGCATGTTTTGGAACACATTTCTAAGGATCAAACTGGTGCAAGTTTTGTTCGGAGGGAACGACAGGAATGGGGTTGCCAGAACACGCTCACCGGCTGAGGAGCGCTGTTCCATTCTGACACACAAGGTGTGCACACTGCAGTTTGTTTTAAAAACCGGGATTCCAAAATTAAAGTCATTATCACACACCGCTAGCTGCTCTCCAAAAAGATTGTCAGTTCACACCATCATCAACGTAACCACTCCCCAGAAAGCCATCAAACACGGGCCTTTTCATAAAAGTTTTGTGCCACTCTGGCCATGTTGGCTCCCTGCTGCCAAGGTAAAATCTGGGGTGACTTTGACTCGACACCCAACTTTACATTGGGGTTTCCTGCATACCCAACACTGTGCTGTGTGCAGGGAGCTCATGACCCAGTGAGCGTAAGTGGGGGCTGGTGAGCTGGTAAGAAAGTGGGTGAAGGACAATCACAAGCAAACTTGAAAGGGGAAGCAGCAATGAGAAACATCTGTTACTATCTGAGTGCAGATTTGGTGCTGATGGGACCCCAAGTGGGAGAGATGGCGGAGGGAGGGAGGGAGCAGACTCCCAGGGTGCCAGGGGCCTGCAGGGCTTCGTGGAACCGTCTGGAGCTTAACCGGTTATTAAGCACTTCCTGCGCGTCAGGCATCACGCTAACAGCTTTTCTGCCAACACTCAGTCCTCACACCCACCCTGTGAGGTAGGTGAATTCTGGCCCTGTTTTATCAATGAGACGGGGATACATTAATGTCACGTAAAGTTCCTTTTTGGGATTTCATAGACCCCAGAAATCTGTGGAAAAAACCCTCATGCCTGTCAATGCGCAGGCCAACGTGTGCCGTTCAAGGGGCTGCACGCCAGCATCCAGTCCGAGTGGCTCAGGGCAAACTGTGCGGTGACAACCTGCAGTAAGGCTCGGGCACCCGAGAAGCCTGGGCACGGGTGACCCTCCAGCGGCTCCGGCTCCTCCTCCGTGCGACAGGGAGGCGGTGCAGCCCACACCATCTGCTTTGCAGACTGCGAGAGAACCAAAGGCACAGGGATGAAGTGCTCCCCACGCTCAGCACGGAACTATGCCTGCTGCTGCCCCGGACGCAGAGGAAGTTTCCAGAAAGCAGCCAGCACAGGAAATTAACAGCCCATTGGGCCCACCAGTGAAGGTTACTGCACCTCTGCTGCTCCAAGGTCTCCTCCCACCCCCGGCGGCGAGCAAACCCGTGCTGTCCGCTGTGACCCAGCGTCGCCTGATGGTTCTGGAGCATTTCCCCAGGGGTCCCGCCACCCCCACCCCGCGGATACACAACGCCCGCTGGGAGGACCGCCGCCCCTTACAGCGTGAGCTCCGCCTGTTAAAATTTCTCCGTCCTCCCGCGACACTACGTGTTGCCTTTCGGTCCCCCAAGACGCCACCTCCGCCGCCTCCTTTTCGCAGCGGGCGCTGCCGCGCGCACGGACGCACCCGAGGCCGCCGCCACCGCCGGCGCACGCGGGGAGGCTGCCCCTGCGCTCCCGGCCCACATTCTGCTCCCGGCGTTCGCGGCTTTCCCTTCGAAGCCCCCGCACTGCCTCAGGAGGAAGCCTGGAACCTGGCGGCGCTCAAGCGTCCGGCTCCGACACCTTTCAGGAACCGCCTAAGCAAAGGTCGGCAAGGGCGCGGTCCCACCTGTGGCTCCGCGCAGGCCTCCGCCGCGCACACCTGGCTCTCAGGCGGAGCCGCCCGCGGAGGGACGCCCACACCGGCCCCGCCGCCACGGGGCCCGCCGTCCTGGAAGGCCTTCGGAGCCCGGAGACGACGCCTCGGGTGGCCCGCCGTGCTGAGGCGTCCCGGCCGCCGCGGGCCTCAGCCCCAGGCTTCCGTCGCCCGCGGCGCGAGGCGCAACCCGGCCCCGCGCCCCCGCGTCCTCACTCGCCGGCCCGGCCCCGCGCCCCCGCGTCCTCACCCGCCGGCCCGGCCCGGCGCCGCCGCGTCCTCACCCACCGGCCCGGCCCGCGCCGTCGCCCGCTGCGAACGGCCTCCCGGACCTGCGCCGGCTCCGCCTGCTCCCGACGGCCCGCGGGCCTCTCCGCGCCGCGCGCGCCGCCCTCGCGCACCGCCCTCCGCCCGGGGCCCCGCCCCCGCCCCCGCGGACGCGCCGCCGATTGGCTAGCCTGGAAGCGCGACACCTAATTCTGATTGGTGAACGGACGGGGCGGGGGCGGTGAGCAGGGTCCCGCG
>PVJL010015070.1:0-25694 GCA_004026885.1 Lyroderma lyra | reverse complement strand
GAGCGAGAATTACTGTCCCTAATCTGTGGCCTGAGCAGGTCTTGCCAGGTCCAAGTTGTCCCCGTATCACAGAGTGCAGACCTGCTCTGTGGGGCTGTAACTCCCTGCAGGTGCCAGCAAGTCCTTCTGGCCCTAAAGCACAGATTCATGTTAAAGTGGGGCCCACAGCGTAGTAAGTCTGAGCACCATTCGAAGTTCAGTCGTCTCCCCTCCCCCAGCCCACACCCTCTTCAGGAAGGAAGTTTCGGGGGGAAGGGGGATGTGGTGGGCTGCTTCTGTCACCCTACCACCCCCACCCCAGGCTTTCTAGATTTGGGGGATGAGGTGGGGGTGGAGAGCGGCCAGCGGGTGCGCCGAGAGGCTGGAAAGCCACGCTGGACCCGAGCTGTCATGAGCTGGCTTTGCAGTGCTCGATCAGGGCTGGCCAAGGCCCCTTCTGGAATTCTTAGGAAAACTCCCCAAGACTGGGGCCGTCTTACCTACAGTATCCGCCACGCTCGGAAGTGCAGCTCTTTTAAATTCCCCCTTCAGCCCCAAAGGTAGTGAGCTCCCCGTCAACAGAGGTATACCAGCAAGCCTTGGCTGGTTCTGTGTCAGCAGCATAGTCAGAGCTGGCTGGAGGCTGGACCGGATGCATTCTGTCCTCTTCCAGCTGGAAGTCTTTCTCTTTTATGGGCCTAGGAAATTTTGAGGTGGAAAGGGGGGTCCTTCTTGGAGAGCTTCTAACCACTCCATCTTCCCATGAGGTCTTCTCCCGGTCTGGACGCCTGCCCCAGGCCTAGTGTGTGGAGGAGGCCCTGGGGACACACCATGGGGCTAGGGGTTGGGGCTGGCCAAGAGGGATACCCCCACCCTCTCCATCTGGGGCGGAGGCCTGCTCCCCCATCTCTCTACCCCACGAGGTCCACTGCGCTGTCCACGGGACCTGAGTGTGAGTGTGTGTGAAGGAGGATGAGGCTCCCCTTGTGGCCCCCCACCCCCCTTTCAGGGCATCATGGATGGAGGCCCAGGCCCAGGAAGTGACTGACCACACACACCTCAGAGCCAGCCCAGGAGGCCTGGCCTCTCCTGGCCACAGGCTCAGGGCTGCTGCCTGGCCCCCCCCTCCCCCCGCCGCCTGTTGCAGTGTCAGGACCCCACCCCACGGGCCTGCGTCTCCTCTCTCCCAGCCCGCTACTCCTCCTTGCGATCCTCAGTCTGCCCCGGGGTCTCTGTCTTGGCTTCTTCTCCTGTAGCACACACTCCTGATAGATTTTGTTGCGTGGTGTGTACAGGTGTGTGTGCAGGTGTGTATGCATATCTGTATGGGCTGTGTGTGCACATACGTGTGTGTGTGTGTGTGTGTGTGGTGTGTGTAACAGCCAGCTCAGCCCCAGGGACTCACTCTGGGGAGGGAGAATGAGGAGTTTCTCTACTGGTCCATTAATTCATCTGAAATATATTGATTGGGCCCCCAGGCCCTGTGCTGGCACAAGGGTATAGCGGGGAGCCCATCAGGCCTGGTCCCTGGGTTCTGGGGACCAGCTGCTGAGGGCTTTCAGGACAGAAAGCCATTGGGGTTCCCAAGTGCACCCACCTGAGGACCCCGTCACACCACCCTGAGGGATCTACCGCTCCCTGCACCTCTGCTGTGTAGTCTGCATCGTACCCTGTGCCAGCGGTTGGCATCTTTATTTCCTGGCTTGGTGGCTCCCTGCCAGCCTACAGTGAGGATGCAGGGAAGAGGCAGCTAACTCTGTGGAACTGAGGCTCAGAGAGGTGCCAGGACCTGCCCAGGGTCACACAGTAAGGGAGAGCCAGGGCCAGAACTCGGGCTCCCTGCCAGGCTCTCTGGACTCTGGAACAACCGAGAAATGCTCTGATGGGCACTCCCCTTCTCCATGGAGGGAGCGGGTGGGAGATGGGAGGCCGGAGGGCACTGGGAGGGAGGGGAGAATTGAGGGGCCATTAGCTTCCCCCCAGAGATGTTTCCATGGCAGTGTGGGTGGGGAGCCTGGGTCCCAGCCTGGTCACCAGCTGGCTGTGTGATCAGGCCAGGGCACAGGCTCTATGGGCATCTGTAAAGTGAATAAGATGTGCACTCGGGCCCTTTCTGCTTTGGTGCTGGTTAATTGGGGACACACTCTCACTAGTCCCCACCAGACACGGACATTCTATCCTTTGCTGTGTCCCCGGCCCCTAGAGCAGCGCCAGGTTCATAGTAGGTGCTCAGTACGCAGCCACTCATGGGGCCGACACCTTGCGTGAGCACCTCCAGTGAGCCAGGAAGGCCCATGCCGGGGCTGGGAAGCAGCCAAGCCCAGGCTGACCCCGAGGTTTCCCCGAGCCGGTGGGCAGGTGGGCAGGGTGTGGGGAACAGTCAGGGAGGGCTTGCTGGAGGAGCAGGCGCGGGAGGGGGAGTTAGGAGCTGTGGCTGAGGATCTGGAGCAGGCACCCCCTCACCCTCCTGGATCTGTCTCCCGGCAGAAGTGGCTCTCCTCGCCCTTCCCCTCATCCTCCTTCAGCCCCAGCGGCCCGGCGCTGGAGATCTCCCCGCTGGAGGTGCTGGACAGGGAGGCCAAGGCCACGCAGCTGCTCCTGCTGCAGCAGCACGAGGAGCCCTCCCCGGCCCGTGAGACCAGCGGCCACTCGCTGACCAGCTGCTTCACCAACCAAGGCTACTTCTTCTTCCACCTCCCGGACGCGCTGGAGATCGAGGCCTGTCAGGTGTACTTCACCTATGACCCCAATGCCGAGGAGCCCGACGAGGCGGTGCCTGGGGCCCCTGAGGGGTCTCTCCTCCCACCCCTGCCACCTCTGGCCAGCGAGGACCACGGCTACTGCACCTTTCCCCCTGGGGAAGACCTGCTGCTCTTCTCTCCCAATCCCCTTGTTGGCCCGAGCCCCCCAAACTCGGCCCTGGGGGGAACTGGGGCCAGTGAAAAGAGGCTGTTACCCTCCCTGCAGGATGGGGACCCCAGAGATGGGGCCCCCCAACTCCTGGGGCCTTCCACCCCAGGAGCCCCTGGCCTGGTAGATTTCCAGTCACCCCTGGAGAATGCACTGGGAGAAGCAGGAGAGGAGGTGCCCGCCCCTGGCCCTGGGGAGGGTCCCGGCTTGCCCTGGACCCTCCCTCCTGGGCAAGGCCCACTCAGGCCCCCCACCTGCTGCCTGACCCTGAACACAGATGCCTACTTGTCCCTCCAAGAGCTCCAGGATAAGGACCCAGCTCATTCCATGTAAACAGCAGCCACGGGTGGGAGGCAGGTGGCTGCCCACTGTTGCTCCAGGTCCAATTGAGGACTCTATCCGCAAGGCTTGTCCAGTGCTGAGACATTTGGTGTCCACCTGCCGTGTGGACACCGCCCCCCAGGGGGGTCCCCTCCCGGTCCTGCACAATCGTCAGTTCACTTCCAAACTTCAGCTGCTGCTCCCTGGTCCTCCTGCCCAAGTCAGGAACTGCAGGGGGAGGGGGCGCTTTGAATCCTGTCTCCTTTGTCCATCATGGGGTCCCCTGGGTTTTGCCCCTGAAGCACCTCTCCTCTCCAGCCTGCACCTGCTCCTCAGGGAGAGTTCTCGAGGTTCTCCAGGGGCCTCCTGCCTCACATCCACCCTCTGCAGGGCAGCCGGAGTGCTCTTCCAAAACACAGACAAGGTTACGCTGACCTTGTTTAACACCCCGCCGTGACTCTCCACTGCCCTCCGCCCCGCGGCTTGGCCTGGCCCTCACCTCTGCCGCCTCACGGTGGGTCATTCCCTACTGGAGCCCTGTAAGAGTCTGAGCCCCTCGGAGCTCCCTCGTGCCCCCACACCTTTGCACATGCCGTTCCTGTGCCTGTGGTGCCCTCTTATTTCTCGTCTAGGTGACAAACTCCCCGTATGCATGTCAGTTCAGCTGTCCCTGGAGAGACCCTGCCTCCCTTAATGTGCCCAAACCTTGAGATTCCGTGCTGGGGGGACAAGCTCTCAGGGTCACAGGGCAGCTGGACCAAGTGGTCCTGTCCCTTCCCCTTGGCATCTGTTATGACCTCAGAATACTTGGCTACCACATCTTTAACGCTGTGGCCCGGGTACGGACACACATCCCCCAGCAAAGTGGCCACGGGCTGGATCCTTCCGCGATGGCTTCACAGGGTCAAAGGCACGCTGGCGGAGAGAAACCCCATCCTGCTGGCAGGTCCCGATGCTGTCACAGGGAGCCCGCTCCCGGGCCCCTCCTACTCCACCCGCCATGGCAGGGGCCTCTTTTGCAGCCCAGGGGCTGGCACAGGTTCTCCAGAGGGGCAGCTCAGTGTGTTTCGACATGGAGCACTTGGCACCCCATCCTGTTCCCCGGATGATTAACGAGCTATCTGGCACCCCCTGGCCTGGGCTCCCTGTGCCCCGCCTCTTTCTCGCAGGGGGCACCATCCACCTCACAGGAGCACCCTGGGCACCTTGGCCCTTCAAGACTGGGAGAGACAAAGCCTCCTGCCCACTAGGCTGGCTCCAGCAAGAGACTCGTCCCCTCACATGGCAGTCCCCCTCTTCCAATTCACCCTGCCACTTCTTTTCCCTCCACGCCTGGCACCGATCACACACACACCTGGGGTGTCTGCCACACCTTACCTCCTTAACTAGGAGTCTCAAGAGGGCATTGACCCTTCTTTACAAAGAACTCTGGGCCAGGAGAGCCCAGTACCTGAATTTATAGGCGCTGCTCGCAGCTGATTGGGCACTTGACACAGGCTGACCGGCAAACTAAAGTGTCCAATCAGGGAAGTCGGGCCTGAACTGGCCAATCAGATTTCTCTCCCTCTTGGGCATTTGAACTCGGCGCGGGAGGCAAGCCCCTGGGAGGAGGCGAGCATGGAGAAGCCTCCCGGAAAGGCCGGGAGAGAAATTGAGCCCCTGCCCGATACAGCGACAGCTGCTGCCCAGGGTGCTGCTGGCGGGTCACTCAGGATTCCTGTTTTCCTTATGTCCAAAATAAAGTTCCCTTTCGTGAGCTACCTGGGTCTTAGATTCTTACCGCAGAATACCTTAATTACCTGGAGGTCTCGCTTCCCACCTCCTGCTATACTTTCCCTACGTCCTGGGCCGCAGTCTCCCCCGTCCTGGCCTGAGCCTGAGACCCCAGCTCCGTGCCCAGACCCTTGCTGTGTGTCCTGGGGTAAGAAACCTCTCTGCAAGTTAGTTTCCACTTTGCAGAGTTCTTGGGAAGGTTGCATTGCTCGAGTCGCCATCACGTGTGTTATATATGTATATTTTAATGATCCATGTGTAGCATCTTTATTTTTGTTTACTACTTTTCTTTTAAGTCAATTCACTTCTTTGGCCCTTAAATACTTTTATTTAAAGAAACATCTACTTCTGTAAATGCCAAGACTGATATTCACTATAAATAAAAGATAACTGTAAAAAGTAAATACAGTAATAAATGTTTCAGTTCACCGCCTGCTGGAAGTTTGCTGTCTCTTAGTTGAAAGGGGAGATTAGCGAGTGCGGGAAGCGCGTGGAGACGCACCAGCACCGAGCGGAAGGATTGTAAAGCGAATGTCTGTCTCACTGACGAGAGTCAGGGTCTCATGGGAAAATACTGCACTTGGTTTTTAGATATATTAACATTTTATTTTTTTTATTTAAAACTGTTTCAGTGCTCTTGACTCTGAAAAGTCGGACAGATCATGGATGGCAGTATCTGGCACTCGTAGAGCTGCACTCACGGCAGCCGCTGCTAACTGACCGTGGCCCTCCCTCCTCTGGAGCTCGGGAGCAGCTTTAGATTCTGCAGGCAGGTCCCAATGGATCATAGCTGGCACCCAGTGACATCTCTGGGCCAGGTAATCCCTCAGGTTCTTTCCACAACAGAACCTCAGACTGTCCAGGCGGCAGACACAGGCTGAAATGCAATGGAGGCTGGGAAGCTGCGGGGGCCTCTGGGCAAGAGCTTCCAGGGATGCAGCTGTCCCCGTCGCGTCTGATGAGAGATCTGAGCAGGTGGAGGGCGGAGTGAGGGGCCACCTTACACCCGGTGGCGATGGACACATGGGTCAGAGTGGATTAGAGTATGGGCCTTGGGAGATGGAGCACGGAGGGAGCAGCTGGCAGGGGAGGAAGGAGTGAAGGAGGGTCAGGCCTGTCTGGGTCAGATTGCAGGACTGAGGAGCGGCACCAGCTGGGGACTGGGCAGCCCAGGGCCCAGGTGCAGAGCTGGAGGCAGGAGGCAGCCAGGGAGATGGGGGATGGGGGGTAAGCGAAAAGGGAGGAGAGGAGGGAGGGCCTTTCAGCCTCTCAGGTCTCCAATTTCTTGTTCCTGCACCTCCCCACCCCTCCAGTATCTCTGCTCCCCCACCCACCTCCCAGCAACTTACAGGGGCCACAGTTACTAAGGGAACTTTGGTGGAAATAGGCCACGACTAGGGTGAATAATCTACCACAGTCCTACTCATTGAGCTGCTAGATAACTCCAAAAAAGGCTGAGAAGCACATTTAAAAGGGATGAGAAAACTAGTATGCATGTCCAGTGCCAGATGCTTTCCAAGCATCATCTCTCATCACCCAGAAAGGACCCAGAGAGGCGGCTGGCGTCATGTCCCGCATTGCGCCGATTGGGAAACTGAGGCTCAGGGAGGGTAAGAAATGCAGCTGATGGTTGATACAGCCAAGATTCGAACTCGGGTACAAGCGGCTCCAAACCTTTTGGTCCTTTGCACATACAAGGCTGCATGGGAGACGACTCCCTTCATGGGGAGGGGGAGGGGAGGAAGGACAAAATTCCATTCTTAACTTTTTGGCAACCTATTAAAAAAGAGAAAAAGAACCCCCCCCCCCCAATGTTCCATGACCGTGGTTGAAACCACCCCCGCCCCTGCGACTGACAGCCTCACTTCTAGGTCAGGTCCCTGCTCCGCCTCCTCCTTGGTTCCCCCGCCCCTCTAATCCTTCCGCTTCTGAGCCCTGCCAGGGTGGCCTGGCTCAGGGTCACACCCGGCCACGCCACACCCCTGCTCAACCCCCGCTCCCCGCCACCCCCCCAACCCCCAACCCCCAACCCCCACCCCTCCCGTGCCTCCCTGCTGTTTCCAGGTCAATGGCTGAACTCCTTCATGTGCTAGTCCCTGCCTTGGGGGACCTCAGGCAGGTCTCATCTGCTCTCGTGCCTCAGTCACCCCTTCTGTAAATGGGGTGGTCAGACTGGATGATTTCTAAGTGCTCTCTTAGCCCTAATATTCTGTGGTTTCAGGCACCACACGGAGAGCGACTTGTGACCCGAACTACGTTATTTCCCTTCAAGTGTGGGAGGCTAGGGATGAGGCCAAGGAGCCACAGCTGACTCAGTTACCTAGGCGTCTGCTGATTCCTGAGTTTGAAGTAGGCCTGACACTCAAGCAGCCCACTCCCAGACTCCTACACATGCCTCAGGACCCCACTCAAACACTTCCACTTCTGGGAGGCCCTCTGCTTCTTCCCAAGTAATATTGATTACTGCCTCCTACTGTCCCTTTCTCAGTCCGCTCTGCTGAAACCATCTCTTGTGCTGTACTAGACTTCAGGGACACGGGGCTGCCAGTAACAGCTGTAGGAGAAAATCAAGCAAAGCCCAAGCCTTTACTCCTCACGCCAGGCCTGCGAAGGCTGTGACGGAGCCTCCCTGCTGGGGGAAGGAAGGCGGACGGAGTGTCGCACAGGGCCCTGGGTAGACGGACTCAACCAGAAATCTTCCAGGCCTTATGTACGCGTCTTCAGCTCGTTTGGGAAAGAGTTGGTTGAGGATGGCTCTTGGAAGCGGGAGGAATTGTTTCCACAGATGAACAGCACTGTCTGGCAACTTGAATTTTATCAACAAGCAGTGGGGGAGGGACAGGTGTGGGGACAAGGACATCTGAGGGCAACATTGGAATGTTCTTAGTCCTTCGGGGTCTCTTCAAGGGCTGCATTCGCTGAGCACTTAGCGTGCATCAGGCTCTCTTCCAAGCACTTTGTGTTGTTGACTCTGTTGGTCTTTATGACAATAAGGGAGGACCTACTTCCCAGACGGGAAGACTAAGGCACAGAGTGGTTAATGACTTGTCCAAGGCCACACAGCTAGAACACAGTAGGGCAAAAATTTGAACCCTGGTGGTCTTTAGCACTCACACGGCAAGCTCTTTCTAGTTCTTAAATTGTGTGTCTAGTGTCCCATAAAACCTCGCAGTGACCTAGAAAGATAAGAATGATTGAGACTCTGAGTCCTATGTCACATATGAGGATGGGAGGCCCCGAGAAGATGGTGCCATGTCCCAGGCCACACAGTGAATTTAGGGGGGCAGGCAGGGTGGACTGGAACCCTGGGCTCTCACCCCAGCATGCTCCTATCTTGCGGCCACTGTTGGTTGGGGGTGAAGGGTGGTGCTGGGTTGTTGATTAAAGTTGAGCTCAGCACCAGCGGCCTTGGCCTGGCCCCTGTGACAGCCCCGGGACATCCCCTTGCTGCCTTGCTCAGAGACATTTTCCACCACCACAGGTGTGACACACTTGACGCTCCCATCACCACGTCGGGGAGGCGGGGTGGCACTCGGGGCTGTGGGAAAGCGAGGCAGGAAGTGCTGAGTGGGGACAGAGATGCCGGCGGGGGAAGAGAGGCACCCGGCGTACAATTCCAGGAAACCCGGGCGCAGAGGGGAGGGAGGAGAGGCAGGAGATGCATCATCCTCCGTTTTTCGGGTCCCCTGGCGTCATGTCGGGCACGGGCCACAGGCAGGAGGCTAGTGGCTGCCTTTTCTGCAGAGTCCCCAGCCCTGTGGAGGAGGGAGTGACCATGGAGGGCACAGAGAACTAAACTGTCAGTCACACCCTGCTGCTTGGGTGGAGACCCCTGAGAGCCTTTATTGGAAAGGCCTGGCTTGGGGAAGCTCCTGCCTGGGGCGGGGAGCGTGGAATGCTGCACGGGGCTTTAGGAAACAGGACTCAGCCGCAGTTCAGCCAGTCTGGGGTGTAGTTGGTTCAAGATGGCTCTTGGAAGAGGGAGGAATTTGTCCTAGAGACACAGTCATTTGTTCCTTCAGCATGTATTTCCCAAGGGCCTAGTAAGTTCCGGGCATGGTGCTGGGTGCTGGGGATCCAGTAGTGGACAACCCACCCTCTGCCCTACTCCTAAGGGCCCTTGGGGCAGCTGGCACGGTGGTTAAAGCACCAAGTCTGGGCCTGGGCAGGCTGGATTAGATCCTGGTTCTGCCACCTACCAGCTGTGATCTTTCACAAACGCCTCAACTTCTCTGGGCCCCCGTTTTCTCATCTGTAAGAGAGGGGAAGTACCAGGACGGTTGTGAGGATTAAAACGCCAATGTGTGTGTGTGTGTGTGTGTGTGTGTGTGTGTGTGTATAAAACAAGCAAGGACAGGGCTGTGACCAGGAGAAGCCCAGGGTCACAGGTGTGGAGACAGCTGGCTTGCTGGTTTACCACTCAGATGTCTCCACAATTTTGGTGATGCTGTTTGGGCGGGGGTGGGGGGAGGCTGATCTGGACACCATTGCGGGTGGGGTTCGTTGCCCTTCGCCCACCTCCTTGCCTGTCCCAGTGTCTTGCTCCTCACTGTCTAGCTCCCCTGAGCACCTGGGCAGGTCTCAGTGTTTGAGGGACAAATCTCTGATGAGGCGATTCCAGGAGATGTGACAAAGTTGGAAGGATAGCTCTTGGGTCTTCCGCCCACTTCTCAATTCCCAGCCTTGTTAGCTGCTGCCAGCCCAGGCCAGGCCCAAGGGCACCGAGTCCCTCCCAGTTCTGTCCCACTCACTCTGCTACAACGACCCGGCAGATTTGCCGTGGCACGCCTCCTTCCTCGTCCCGGTTTTAAATACCTGGGGCGTTACTGATCAGAGAAGCCTCATGGGTTGTGCTCGGTAGCCCACCCTGCAGCAGGCAGCCCATCATTCATTCATTCTAATCCATTCGTTGAGATTCTACTACGTGCACTGTTCAAAGTGGACATTGAGATTGGAGGAAGTTGGGATTGCTCGGGACCGGCTCTGTGCTGGTCAACGCCAGGTTTGGGGGGTGTCCCCAGCCGAGGGTCCTGCAGGGGTAGGAGAGGCCCTGCCTCAGGGCTGTTCAGAGCTACCAGCGGGGGACTGAATAAGTCAGCAAGGGAATTCTGTTGCTTGTGATTTATGCAAATAGGAAACTAACAAGGAAAGCCTTTCTGCTGGGATCCCAAACTCAGATGCAAATCCCGATGGGGAAGGCGGTGGGTGGCGGGTGGGCAAATAATACCAGCAGTGTTGAAAACGACAGTGACAGGTAGTGAGTGCTTAATGGGTACAGGCAAGTCGTAAGTTCCTCACAGGGCTCATCCCTTTTCATCACAACACCACTTAAGAGTATTGTCTCGTTTTTTTGTGTAGGGAAAGAGAAGCACAATAAGATCAAATAACTTAGAGCTCAAGGTCAAGTGGCTTCTAAGTGTCGGAGTCAGGACTTGAACCAGCCTACTGACTGCGGTAGCCATGTTGTTAAGCCACACGGTGTTAGACAGTTCGGAGTGGTGGGGTCTGTGTCACACTGAAATTGCTCAGGGCAGCCATCGCTGATTATTATTAGCATGCTGGGTGGCAGGCCGGATCTCCCAAATGTTTAAGAGAAGCTGGAGATTCAGCTTTTTATGGTGCGTCCTGATTTTAAAATAATGGCCACTGATTTTTAAAAAAATGTGAAACTCAAGCAGGCCAAGCAGAATGTGTGTGCACACTAGACAGAGGGAAGAGAGGAAAATGCCCCCAGGGGATTGCTATAAAGGTCACTTCTTCCTGTCTCAGGGGTGGGGGGCTGGGTGCTCCCAGAGCTCCACTGTGACCCTTCAGCCTTGACCCTGAGTGTCCCATCCCTCATTGCATCCCAGCCCTGCTACAGCATGTTAGTTGAATGAGTGTGTAAATTGACAGATGGGGGAGGGGAGGAAAGAAGAAAGGACAGGAGGGAGGGACAGTTACACAGAGGTCCTGGATTTGCATATTAATTGGCGGGTGCAGGGACCCAGCCCACGGACCTTGGGATGGGACGCACAGCTGCCCTGGTAGCTGAGCAGGGCGGGGTGCTCCCTCCGAAGGGCACGGGGATAGAGGCTCCGCAGAGGCCTGTTGGCGCCTCCAGCCCAGGGCCGGGCTCCCTTGGAGGCAGGGGCCGGACCCTCAAACTGAACCACCTGTGGGGGAGGAGCTCTGGCTGCAACAACATTTTGAGCCCCCCCCCCAAAAAAAAAAAGAGTACATAGATGTTGAAAATTGGCATTCTGTGTGCCTTGGGAACTTTCATTAACTCTTTGCTTAAGAACTTGCATATAGAGTAATGGTACTGACCTGTTATTTTAATTTTAAAAGTCTATTTGTGAATAGAGGACTAGAAAGAGCACAGGACTGGGAACAACGTAGCTGGGTTCCAGTTAGGACACTACCGCAGCCTTGCTGCATGACATTAGGTGGGTCCCCCGCAACCCCTTGCTGGGCGTGGTTTCCCATTGTGTTCTAGGAGCCCCTCCTGCTGGTGCAGGAGGCCAGGCTAAGTGACCGCATGCTGAGTTTCCATTCTGCAGCCCAGAAAGGGCTTGAGACAGCACCTTTTAAACCCCAAACCCTGATCAGAAGCCACTCCCTTGACCGCCCGGCTGGGAAAGCAAAAAGGGGACAGGTCAGGGGCCTGAGGAGGTCTCCCCCAGTGACACCTGCAGACAGAGGCCACAGACCAGTACCCAGGACAGAAAGTGTGAGGGGCCCAGGGGTAGTGCGTGGCAAGAAGGGACAGGACATGGGAGCAGGCGATGACAAGACACAGGAGGACCCTGAAGTCAGGGGGTCCTGTGTTCGAATCCCATTTCTTGGCTGTGTGACCATGAGAAAACCACACCTGCTCCCTGGGACTCGACTTTCTCATCTGTAAAACAGCCATTTTTCTAACTGGAGGAGGGATTAGTGCTGTGTCTGGTTAGCCATGTGATGAAGTCAGTCTTAGGGCTCCCATAAGGGTCCTAGAGGCCCTTAGGGACCTCCAATCCCTCTACACATGAGAGAAGATGGGCCCCCGAGGCAGTGACTCTCTTGAGGTCTCACATGTGAATCAATGACAGGCCATCCCAAGGGAGTCTGGTTCCTTGAAGCACAAAGAAGCATCCCTAAATCCTGCTGAGGGCCCGCCCTGTCAGGTGCCGTTGGACAGAGCGTCTGTCGTCTGTCCCACTGTCCGTCTTTCCCTGGCTGGGCTGTGTCCTTCAAGGACAGGGACTCAGCCTTGTTTCTTGGTCTGGGTACCAGCACTGTGTCGGTGCTCAGCACCTGTTTAATAAACGGGTGAGTGACTTGCAGCAGGGAAGCCAAGCACTGGACCAGGTGACAGAGGTGACCTCTGGGCGCCCTGCCTAGGCAGCCTCTGAACGCTTGGTCAAGGTGTTACCGGAAAATGGGGTGCCCTCATCGGCACGGTGTCCAGGTTCTTGGTATCTCGAGCAAAGAATTGAACGAGACACACACAAAAGTAAAGAGGTAAAACAAAGGGACAGTTTATTGAAGAGAAAGTTCACTCCTAAGAGGTAGGAGCGGGCTCCTGCAGGAAAATGGCTCAAGAGCCCGGATGAACGAGGCTTTGGGACTTTTATTTTCTTCTGTGTCTTCAGGGGAGACACCTCTGGGCTGAGGTCCCTTGATTGACAAGTCTGATTGACGAGGGGCCTATTACATAACGCCTCTGACTGCGCATGTCCTTTCCCAGAGTTCAGTCTGTTATGACATTAATGAGCTTCCGGGCATATGTATGACATTACAGTGATGGCATAACGAGGCCCAGGTGAGGTGAAGGTCGTGGTAGCTCTCACTGCGCAGGTGTTAGGAACTGGCCCAAACTGCTGGGCTTCTGTGCCCTCTATCTTCCTTGTGTTTGCCTGGAACTTCCTCCTGTGGCTGCCCAGCCTGGGGCAGGCAGGGATTACTAGTGAGAGGGTGGTATCAACGCAGTGACCCCTCCCATGAGACTGTCCATGAGCAGGGCAGTCTCATGGGAGGGGTCCCGAGATCCTCCCTATTTTATCTGCCTTCCTCACATTTCCTTGAGAGATGTGATCCCCATGAATCTCCATGGGAAGCTGAGGGGCCGGAGGTCTCATCTTCTGTACCTGCTTCCTGCTGAGGAGGGTCATTGTTCCTACCTGTTGGGGATCCACGGAGCTCTCACCCTGTCTGATCTAAAAGGGGAAGGGGTCTCAAGATCCACCATGTTGACTTCCTTGGTCGAGTTGGGCTGGAAGTCTTGTTGGGGTACCACTTGTATCCCGATGGTCCCTAGATGAGGAGAAATGTATTTAGTTAGTAGTTTTAAAGGCATTGATCTAAGAAATAGGTCTCAAAGCCCTTGTTGCTGTGGTGTGACCTATGACCAATGTCTTTGTAAGAAGTGGAGAGTTGCTGGGAAAGACACACACAGGGAGATATCTGTGTGACCACAGAGACACAGATTGAAGTTAAATAAATGGCCACAGCCCGAGGAACTCCAAGGACTGCTGGCCACCACCACAGCCAGGAAGAGACAGGAAGCTTGGGATCCAGCAAGGGACAAGGCAGCTGGGACTTTGTCCTCATGGTGCTCACAGTCCAGGGCTGGGGAGGGAGAGACGACAAGGATACTGGCCAGGACATGGCACCGCCCGAAGGCCTGATAAAAATGCAGCTGGCGGGTCCTTCAGCCTCCTGGTGGACAGTTGTGAGCACCTGCTGTGGGCAGGGCCCCAGGGTGGGGGTGGGGGAGCAGAACACACAAGCAGGCGTTGCCCTGGCGTCCCCTGCCCGCCCCCAGCTCCCTCAGCGCTGGGTTAGCGAGCGGGGCTGCATAACAAAGCACCGCAGACTGAGTGGCTCCAACAGCAGAAACCCATTGTCTCTCAGTTCTAGGGGTGAGAAGTTCAAGGTCAAGGTGCAAGCAGGGTTGGTTCTTTCTGAGGGCCGGGAGGAGGAACCTATTGCATGCAGGTGATTTGCTGGCACTCTCTGACTTCCCTTGGCTGGTAGAAACATCACCCCGACCGATCTCTGTCTCTATCTTCACGTGG
Source organism: Lyroderma lyra (assembly GCA_004026885.1). Lineage (NCBI taxonomy): Eukaryota > Metazoa > Chordata > Mammalia > Chiroptera > Megadermatidae > Lyroderma > Lyroderma lyra. The sequence continues at coordinate 11,670 of PVJL010015070.1, read as the reverse complement.
ACTCGTCCCCCATGTGTGCGTCTCCAAATTTCCCCCCTTTGTAAGGACATCAGTCCTATTGGATCAGGGGCCCCTCCTGCTCCAGGATGACCTCATTTTAACAAATTATTTCCATGGCAACTTTATTTCCAAATAGGTCACATCTGGAGGGACTGGGGATGAGGACTTCCACATAGGCATTTGCGGGGTGCCATGTTCACAGTTCACAGTTCAACACATCCCAACACCGTCTTTGTGCCACCAGGAAGGCAGACAGCACCTGTCCCTCCGGGAGACATCAAGGCTGAGGCCAGGCTTGTGCCAGCTTGGTGACCTCCCCTGAGGTTCACCTCATTTTTCAAATGTCTTATGAAGTGGAGTGTTGAGTAGCCAACGATTTTCTTCCCAGACTGAGGACTTCTGTACAATGTCCCGCTCTGCTCAGAAGTCACACACGTCTCCTTCATGCCTCCACTGCCCAGCACGGGCCTGGCACGTTGTAGGCACTTAATCCAGGTTTGTGCATTTAATAAACCAGAAGTCCCGAGTTCAGATTTCACCAGGACCTCGGTTCCTGCAAGGCGGGGCTAAAGACGGCACTGAGAAAGGGCTGTCATGGGGAGCGAGTGAAATAACCCGTGAAGCTCTGGGCATGGCGCCTAGCCCGTAGTAAGCGCTCTTGCCCGGCGTCAGCCAGGACCTGGAAGGCCACGACGCTAAGGCTGCTGCGGAGTGTGAGGGAGGACACAGCTGCCGGCCCCCATCCCAACTCCACCCAAACCTTCAATCAGAGAGAGGCAGCACAGCACCGCACTTTCTATCTAGTTCCATCTTTCCACCTCCGACAACCCAGCTTTATCACCTCCCCGCAGATGAGGGGATGGTAGTTTGAGGAGGTGACAGGTCTGGCCAGATCACCAACACGCTGAGGGACCAGGATTGTGGCCACACCCTCTGGCTCTTCCACGCCCGCCTGGATCCCTGTCACCTAAGTGAGGCGGGCACGCTGAGGCCTGGCCTCCAGGGACTTCTCCTCCGCTCCTGGAGACCAAAGGGGCCCAGCGTGGCTGTGAGATGCAGATCCCCAGAGAGCATGGAGGCCTTCTTCTCTGTGTGTGGAGGGACGAGGGTGTCCAGGCCACATGACTGCCCTGTTGACAGAAGGCAGTCCTCTCTCAGTGGCAGGCGTCCCCCTCCCCCCTCCCATGGCTCTCTGAGCTCGTGGGCAGGTGGGGCCCTCGCCCAAGCTCTCAAATGCCTCCCTTGGCGTTTTGCTGCCCCCTCATGCGAGCCCCGCCCGCCCTGCTGGGGCTGATAGATCGATGCCTGGGCAGGCAGCAAGTACAGAAAACAGTGATTGTGCAAGACCTGCTTTTCTGACTGCAGCTAGCAGCCTGCTTGGTCTGGGGGCCTGGGCTGTTTGCCTTGCGAGGGAGGAGTGGGGGACAGTGGCAGGGCTTGGGGGGTCATTTTCTCCGCCCACCTGCTGCCCCTGCTCCCATCCCAAGCACCTCTCTCTTGGAGCATTTGCAACAGGAAAAGGGGAGGTTGGAGGGAGGAGGGAAACTGCCTGGGTCTGGGGTGATGGAGAGTGGGACAAAGCAGGGGTCCTCAGTCCCCCACGGGCAGGGGACAGGGCCCTGGGCATAGCTGAGCAATAGGACGTGTGAGGGAAGTTGCTCCCCACCCCGAAGCATCCTCGTGGGGCACCCTCCTGCCCTAGCCCAGACACCTGGGTACACGGAATTTTATTCCTGATGGACACCCTTCAGGACACACGTGGACCCCACATACCCCCAACACTTGCACATGGCAGGCCCCTTACAAAGCACACACAAGGGTATGCACATGCATGTGGGTGACACGTGTGATGTGCCACATGGTAGTCATTGCACAGACCATCTTTTTTACCTTCACCCACAACTCCATGCACGTGCTGACTCAGCCCGGGCACCCTGGGCACATGCACCCACCTCACACTCCACACACACACACGCACACACGCTGGGACCCACACGTCACAGCACACAGGGCCTCAGGTGTGAAACTTTGGCCTCACTAGGACAAACACTGCTCAGCCTATGCACACCCAGAAACCCCGGGGGCCCACCACGTGCCTCGGGGCACGCTGGGCTCAGGCCCGCCGTCTCTACCGCAGCTCTGCTCACTAGCACTGCAATTCACACTTGTGGATTTCCACATTTTACTTGTTGCACACTTGTGAATTCCATGTGCTAGTAGTCACATGAAAGTCTATGAAGCTAAGCAGGAGAAATGAATTTTAATGATATACTTTATTTCACCCAATATAGCCAGTCTTAGCATTTCAACACGCCGTCAATGCAAAATCTTCTTACTGAGATATTTTACATTTGTTTGCACCATGTCCCCGAAAGCTGGTGTGGATCCCCGTAGTCCATCTCGGTTCAGAGGGGCCCCGTCCCAGGTGCTCAAGATGGGCGGCTCAGTTCCACAAAATCAGGGAAAAACTCAAATAATTTCCAGCTAAACAGAAAAGAGCATCAACCCGTACCCCGCACTCTGCCGTCTTCTCTCCTAGCACATGGGCCTGGCCTCCTTTTCTCCCTCGAGCCACTGGCCCCTCTGGTCTCACCTGTACAGGTAAGGAGACCCCCGTGTGAGCCCCTGTGTGCACTTCTCAGGCTCCACGGCACAGCCTCCAGTCCTTGGTCCCCCACCTCATGCTCTAGAGGACCGGGGGCTGTAACCAGGCAGGAATGTCACCAGGCAACCAGCCTCAGGGGACAGCTCAGATCTCCTGCATCTGCCTGCCGGCCTCCAGGGTGTCCATGGGGCGGGGCCGGGCATGTTGGGGCGGGCACTGCCTGTCCCTTGCCTCCGGACTGTTTACCTGAGCACAGTCACCGTGCTGTCCTGACCCAAGCAGTAGGCCCATGGAGCCTGGGGCCACAGGCCACAGGGGACAAGGGCCAGACACCCTGGCCATGGCGCTGGGCCATTGATCCAGCCCTAGCTGGCCGGGTGGAGGTGGGGAGGCCTTGGCCTGGACAAACAGAGGCTGTGAGGTCTACGTGCAGGCCCGGCACCCACTTGCCACTCCCAAAGGTAAGCAGGGGCCTCCAGGACGGGGGACCCTGATCTAAGAATGACCTGGAGACAGTGTCCTCTCTGAGAGCTGGGCCTGGCTCCTTGGAACTTGACCCGTCTGCTCTGGGGCTGGGTCTACGGGGTCTCATGGTCCAGAGAGTAACTGGGTGAGCAGAGGGCGAGGGGTGGGCAGAGCTGGGGCTGGGGCAGGCATGGCGGCGTGAGGCCGGGTGTATGCACAGGCACAGGGGCTGTGGAAGGGCTGCGGGTTCCGGTGCTGGTAGGCCTGGGCTTAAGTGGGGCTGGCGGACTCTGGGGCAGGGACAAGGCAGGACAGAAGCCTGATTTGCTGGCTGAGCACGTCACCGTCATTCTGCAGGATTGGATGTGCTGCCCGCTTCATACCCAGTACCCGACCTGGGCTGTGCAGTGTGGGAGGCAGGCCCAAGTCAAATGGGGGACCGTAGGACCCAGGCTCAGAGTTGAATGCAGCTGTGTGTGTGTGTGTGTGCGCGTGCGCACGTGAGAGAGCGCCGAAGTGTACATGAGGTGCGAGTGTGCATCTATGCATCCGTGTCACGGACAGGTGTGTGTGTCCCTCTGAGTGTGTTTCCATCTGCGTGCATCTGTGTGTGAGTTTGTGAGCGTGTCTGTGTGTGTGGAAGGGATGTTCACTCCCCCCCCCCACCCCTGGGAACAGTCACAGCAGCTCGCAGCAAGGATTCACTCTAGGCCCAAGTGGGCTCATGGGAAGGAAGGTCCTAGATCAGAATCCCTGCTCTGTCCTGCTCCGCCCTGCCCTGGCTGAGTGACCTTGAGAGAGTCATTTCATCTCTCTAGACCTCAGTTTCTCCAACCGTTAGACAGATACAACAAGGCAAACAGCTGAGGCTGCCGGAGGCCGAGCAGCATTGCTCAGCACAGGGCTAGCACGCAGGAGGGGGCGCGGCCTGGCCCCAGCGAGCAGAGCCCCCAGTGGGCAGAGCGAGGACCCTCCGATGGTCAGAAGGGCAGCAGGGGGCGAGGAACAGGTGATGGGGGGGGGGAGCGGAGACCAGGTGCTCAAATCAGAGGAAAAGTCTCAGACCTCTGTGGCAATTGGGGCATACCCAGGGGCTCACTGTCATGGGGACAAACGAAATGTCCCCAGGGTGAACTGTGCATTGATGGGTCCAGCCAGGACACTTCAGAGGGACAACCACCCCTTCTGGGGCATTCTGGGAGAGCTTCCAGGAGGAGGTGAGAGCTGAGTGAGGTGTGAGGGGGCCATCCAAGAGCTGGCCAGGTCAGGAGGTGGGCAGTCCAGGCAGAAAGAAGGGCATGGGGGAATGCTAAGCGGCAAGCAAGGCCTTTCAGTGTTCAGGAACCAATCTGTGTGATGCTCAGCCCCAAGCTGGCTAAGAGCCCTGGATCCGTAACAGCTTTCTGCCGTCTTCATGATTGGACTTGCTAAGGCCAATGTCACTGGGGTGCAACAGGAAGGGGAGGGTGTGGGGAGAAAGGGAGTGGGAGAAGTGGCCCCGCCACACGTGCACACGGCACCTTGGAGCTATGTGGGAAGGAACTGGGATCCTAGCATTCATTCGACAACAGTTAGGGAGTGCCAGGTCTGCCCTTGCAGCAGGGCGCACGGCGGTGGACGGAGTAAAGCTCCCGCTCCCGCGCAACTTACAGCCAGGGAGGAGACGGACAAAGGACACGTAAGCACCTCATGCAATTTAGGTCTCAAGAAGAGCTGTGAAAAGAATGGAGCGGAGAGGGGGTGGTCAGGGAAGGCCTTGCTGGAGAGGTGACATTTGAGCAAAGACTTAAAGCCGATGGAAGCAAACAGAAGGAAAAGCATTCCTAAGAGGGGGAACAGTGAGTGCAAAGGCCCTGAGGCAGCGCGTATGTGATACAGGACAGTCTGGCGAGGAGTTGGGCAGGGCTGCAGCAGCAGGAGGGAGAGGACAGAAGGCCGCAAAAGGGCCAGATGACACCAGCCTCCGTGGGCTGTGACAAGGACTCTGGGCTCTGTTCTAGGTGGATGGGGGCCACGCGAGGCTTGTGAACAGGGCACCGGCGAACAGACCACTCTGGTGGTTACGTGGAAATTCGATGCTGAGGGTGGCTAGGTGGCTAGCTATATTGCAGGGCTCAAGGTGGCAGGTGATGTTGACCCAGATGATGGTGGGAGCCATGGTGCTACCAAGAAAGGGTTCTGGAGGCATTTGGAAGGTAGAGCCACAGACTTTTCTGAAGGACTAAGCCCTTGAAACAGTGGGGAAGCCATTGTATAAGAGTAAATGACAGGAGCAGTGTGCTCCTCTTCACACCTGTCGATTGTCAGAGTTGTTCATCTCCTGCTGGGCTGTCAGCCCCAAGAGAATGGGAAGGGGTCTCTTAATCTCACCAATGTGGCCCCCATGCCCGGCACTGAGCCTGGCACCAAGCAGGTGCTCAACAAAAGTAGGGTGGCAAGGTAACTGAACCTAAGGCCCCATGCCAGCGCCATCACCCACATGCCAGCACCAAGCCTCATGCTTCCTGGAGGCACCAAGTATACCGAGAGGCTGCAGACCTGGGGCTCCGTGCAGTCATTTCCCATCAAGCATCCATTCATGTGACAGGCCCTGTGCTGGGTCTTACGGGGAGCCTGGGGTGACAAAGACACAGGCCTGTTTCTTGTGAGGGAGAGAAATGAGGTGCAAACCAAGTCTGTTGTTGATCTGACCAAGAGGTGCCCAGGAGAGGAGGTGGTTTACTCCTCAGGGCTTGGGGACCCTTCGCCAGGCAGGTGGCCTTGGAGACGCCATTAAGGGTCCCCGCAGTCCTTCAGGCAGAGGGTGTGACTGCACAAAGGTGGAGTCTTGTGGGCCTGCAGGGTGATGTGCATGACGGAAGTTAGGGCTACAGAAGGGGTGGGCAGCAGCCAAGCCAGGGAGGGTCTTGATGCCAAGGTGAGGGGTTCAGAAGTGACAGGGAGCCATGAGAGGATTCTGAGTGGTGAGTGGGAGGAGATGGCCAAGGGGGACGCTCTGGTGACAGCTTGGAGGAGGTGCTGCAGCAGGAATGGGAGCCCAGCGCCCCAGGAGTCCAGGTGGGAGGCAATGGAGACCCCAGGTGGACAGCACCCCCACTTTGGGCTGTGACTAATCTTGGGTTTGTACACAATGGGTTTCCTGAAAATGGCTCCTCTGCGATGCTCAAAGTCCTCCAGATGGATACGAGGGGCATGTAAGACGAAGGCAAAACCCACAGGGTGCAGGCTTGGTCTGGGAGAGGCCTACCGAGTATCCTACCCTGGGCTGCCCCCCTTGATGCCCCCTCTAATGGGCCTATGGCCTTCTCTGAGCCCCAGTTTCCCTCTTAGTACCCTGATGATGTGTGAGGCAGTAGAGCAGAGGAGTCAGGGCATTACTCTGAAGACAAACCACTTAGGTTTGCAGTCGGGATCGGCTGCTAATCTGTGTGACCTTGGCCAAGTTGCTCAACCTCTCTGTGCCTCAACTTGCTCATTTGTAAAGTGGGGATAATAAATAGGACAGCTTACCTCCACAGAGTCTGTATTAAGGTTACATGAGACAGTGCATAGAAAGCAACTGGAAATAGTTGAAGTAAATGTCAACTATTGTCAGTTCTAGTGCCCCTGAGTCGCCATGAGCCTATGAGTCATCTCAAAATAGGTCCTTGGTGATCCAGATTCAAGAGTAAAACAAGAAGAGAGAGGAGACCCAGGGCTGAGAGAGGGTGAGGAGCAGGGTCATTACTGCACTCTCCCCAATCTAACCCTGCTCAGCTTTTGGGGGACAGCCAGTTTCTCCCCAGGGGTGCTGTGGACACTGTGGGCAGTGGGTGGGGTGGTCCCACCCATTGCAGCCCATGTACCATCGCTGGCCTGGTCCTACCCATCTGGATGTGGACGTGTACCGGTTAGGGGTGCAGGGGAGTTCCATGCCCAGCGGAAAATCACCAGCAGGCCCTCCCCCTCCCTCGCATGGGCGGTGCCGCCCAAGATGGTTGCAGTGGTGGCTGGGTGCCCGAGCCCCTTGGCTGGGATCAATGCCAAGAGGACAGGCAGGATGTGGGGAAGCAGGAAGAGGGCAGGGGGCCCCTTGAATCCAGCTGAGATGACTTTGAACCTCACAGAGGAGCCCCGTTTTGGGAAAACCCACTCTGAAAACCCAAGCCACAGCCCAAAGGAACCCCCCACCCCCACACATCTGGGGATGCATCTCACAGCCCCAGTGGCATTTATGGACTTGGCATGAGGAGTCTTAACTTCTCAGTGGCCTGGGATCCTTGCTCTGCCGTGGGTAGGTGGGCGGAGGGCCTTCTCTGTACCGTGGGAAGACCTGCGCGAGAAGCCAGAGAGCCCTCAGTTGTCTCCGAGGGGTCTGATGAAGGAGCTGCCCACCGGGGGCACTGTGAGGGGCGACCATCAGTTTTTGTGCAATCGTGATTGGTTCATGAACAGCTCATTCATGGGAAGCAGCGCGGAGTAGTGCAAGGACCAGGGAGTCAGACACCTGGACGCCACCTCCGTGTACCTGCTGTGTGACCTCGGGCCAGTGGCTTAGCCTCTCAGGGCTTCGGTTTTTTGCCTCCATAAAATGGGGCTGGGAGCGAGTGCCCGATATGCAAATCACGTTGGGAAAACGAAGCTAGGCAAACCGTGGGCTGAGCTGTTGCTAAAACACTCTGGGCCTCAGTTTCCTCATCTGTCCAATGAGTATAGAGCCTTGAAAATGTGGATGGAGGTTCATACACGTGCAAAGATAATACATGCAAAGTGTCACACAGAGTGGGCCTGAGGAAGGACACACAGGGACGATGGTCCCCACCTCCCTGGGTGACCAGAGCTTTAAATGAGGTGGCGACACCTGTGAAGCGTGGGGAGATGAGAGGGACGGCACCCCCCGCAGGGCAGGCTCAGGGGCTTCTGGGGGAAGAAATAAGTGATTTGACCACATTGGGGTCTCAGGAAGGTCTGCTATCGGGAACCTGAAAGACTGAAAAGCGCCCCCCAAATGGAGGGATGCCACGGGCAAGAGGGGCTGGTTCACAGAGCTTCACACCCCACGTTCTCCAGCTCCTTCTGTGGGCGCGGCGTCGGGGGCGGGGCTGGGGTTCAGGCGCCTCCATCCGTCCTTGGGCTCGGTGCCCCCTTGGATCCCTGCTCACTACCTGCTGTCCGGACCGCTTGCTCCAAAAGCCGGGCTGCCTCACTTCTGCGCACCCCTGACGTCCAGCAAAGGCTCCCTTGCAAACGCCAGGCCGTTTCCAACCCTGGTCTGTTTCCCTGCTAGGATGCCCGTGGCCGAGGCCCCTCAGGAGGCTGGCGGGCTGGGAGATGGAGGTGACGGCGAGGAGGCAGAGCCGGAGGGCATGTTCAAGGCTCCCGAGGACTCCAAGAGAAAAGTCCGCGACTACCTTCGCCTGCTGCCCCTGTGGCTGGCCCTGGTCATGCTGGCCTCAGGGGCGTTCCTGCTCTGGTATTTCCTAGGTAAACATGTGGGCTTGCCTGGAAGAGGCACTTAGGAAGAACTTGGGGTGGTTGTGGAGGTCACGGCAGGGCAGACCAGGATTCCAGGCTCAGCAATGCCTAGCAACTCACTGTGCGACCTTGGGCAAGCACTTCCTCCTTCTGAGTCTCCTTCCCGTGTCCTCGGTCCTGAGGCTTAGGCCAAGTGCAAGTTTCTTGCTTGGGCCAAGTGCTCCCAGCTCCCCCACAGCTGGGGAAGGAGTGCTCTCCAGCACCAGTTCTTGTGCACCAATAAGCCAAAGGAGTATAAACATTGCTTCCCCTTGCCTGCAGCCCTCCAGGGTTGCCCTTAGGGACTGGAGCCAGCTGCCTCTGCAGAAGGAGGCCCAGCGGTGCTGGTGGTTTCTGGCACCAATTAGTGCCTCTGCACACTTGAGCCCCATCTGGGAGCTCTTCTAGGGTGGGGACCACAGCTCCACCACCTCTGGGTCTCCAGGGCCTGGCATGAATTGGGGATGAAAGGGAGGCAGGACACAGGACGCAGGCATCAGCTCGGGCACACGTGGAATTCAGCACCCGGTGACCAGGAGGCCTGGAGTGGCAGAGCAGGTGGCTCAGAGTCTCTCCAGGGTCCTGAATTCTGGCTCCTCCCCCGGTATCACAGCCCCTGCTCAGTCCCCTAGAGGCCCAGAAGCAACTGGCCCGCGTTCTGGGTCCATTTGTCCATCTTTCCACACATTCATTCATTCAGTCATTCATTCATTCAATAAACCCTCTTGAGCACCTACTGTGTTTTTCTCTAAACTTGATGGAGACCGTCACTGATTCCTTCAGCTCTGATGAAAAGTAATGGACAAGCCAAGTTAGATGGTCCCTGTGGCAAAGCTCCACATACACTGCAGAAACCTCATTCATTCATTCATTCATTCATTCATTCGTTACCAAGCACCTCCTACACGCCAGCTCTGTGCCAGGCTCTGAAGATAGTCCTGCCTCACCATAAAGCATGGCGTGTGCCAACACAGAGGAAGCTAAGGGTCTGGGGGGCCACAGCAGGGACAAGTGATCAGGGACTTCCCATCAAACACTCTAAAGGTTAGCTAGCATTTTTACTGGCTAAATCTCACGGCGGAATTTCAGGCCCATAGCAAGGAACAGGGCCGCACTTAGGAGCGGTCATCAGGAGATCGGCCAGGGCTCAGCTCCAGAGGGGGTCGAGGCAGGGGTGGTCTGGAACCAGCCCCCAGGCAGGCGCTGCTAGGCAGCCCATGTCCGACAGATCTGCCGGCTGTGACTCCGAGTAGGTGCTGACTCTGCTCAGCACCGAGCAGCACCTGCAGGGACCGAAGCTGTGTGCATCTCACCCCTAGCAGGAAGCTAGCGCCCCCAAATAGCAGAGGGCGGCGGGGTAGTTAGTCTTCAGGGTAAACCACAGAGCATCGGGCTGGAGAGCCAGGAACTCACCTGCCAATCGTCTTCCTTTGCAGATGAGTCTAATTTCTCCTGCTTACACTCCAGGAGTAAATCACCCCAGGGTGTGAGCGCCCCGCGGGGCTGAGGACCCAGAGGGTGACTGCCCCCAAGCCTCAGCTGAGGGAAGCCAGGCCCCCATCCCACAAAGGAATTAGGGCAGAGGAGGCACTTCAGGAGATGTCTGAGCCATCCCTGCTGCCCTGGCCAGGCTGTGCTCCAGGTACCAGGCGCTGGGCGAGGAGATGAATCAGAGATGCACCCTGCCAGGTTGGGACAAGGGGCCCCCGATGCTGGAGCAGGATAAGCCCCAAGTGTGTGGCAGCCTCACCCAGAAAACAGCCCTGGAGAGGAGAGGGCGGCGACCTGCTCCCCGAGGCGAGTGGGCCCTGGGCACGGGGGTGTGATCTTCTTGCAGTGGGGCCCTGATGCTGCCCAAGGGGATTTCCCGGGTCCTTTGCGCTCTCCCTCTGTCCTGGGTGGTAGTTTATGCTTTCTTCTCCAACCTACTGCACCCGCAGCCACTTTGCCACCTGTCTCAACGAGAAAATGGAACTACTCAGAGAGAAGCCCTGGAGATGCTGGCCCCACGCCCTCCCTGCTGCACCCACGTGCTCTGCCCTCCCACCCGCCTGCCCCGAGGTGAACCCTCACTGAGGCATCCGAGGCCAGCCCTCCCCGGGCCCACGTGCTGGCCGGGCTCCAGCAATGTTCCCCCTCCTCCTGCGCCAGCACCCATCAGCGCGTCATCACGGCCCCTGCACCCAAGCCCTCTGGTGCCCCTCGTTTCTCTGCTCCCCTTTGCGGCAAACTCCTTGAAAGAGCTGTTGCGATGTGCTGCTGCCCCCACTTGGGCACCCCTAGTCTCTCTGGTACCCGTTTCAGTCCTGGTCCCCGCCCCACCCCCAGCTTCGAGAGTGCTCGTCAAAGCCGCCAGTCCTCACGTTGGTCTGCTTGGTGGCCAGTCCCCAGTCCTCACTGCACTTGACCCTTTGGTAGCGTGTGAGACCAGGTGTTGCACCCCCTCTTCCTTGAAACCTTTTCTTCACTGGGCTTCCAGACACCTACACTTCTGTTTTCCCTTTTTATTGTTAAATTTATTGGGGTGACATTGGTTAGGAAAATTGCATAGGCTCCAGGTGTACAAGTCCCACACTTTCTTTTCCCCCAGCTCACGGTGGAGGAGGTGGCCTCTCCTCCGTGTCCTGGGCTGGTGGAGGGGCTCGCCTCCTCTCTCCCTGCGCTCACTCAGCCCTTACCTTTGGCTTTAAAGCCCTTTCTTCCCTGACGACTCCCACTTTGGTATTTCCAGCCTCTCTCTTGAGCTCTATTCCATCACGGGGCCTGTCCCTCCCCCCACTGGGATGCCTAAGGGCCACCTCAGACCCGCCTGCTTCAACCCTTCCTCCAAACCCGAGTCCCTGCAGCTCAGTGTGGCCACTGCATGCTTCCAGTGGCTCCCCCGTACTCCTCTCTTCTACACCCCAGCTCCACACCTGGTGCCAGCACACCTGGTCATCTCTGGTTCCAACATACAGCCTGACCCCAACCTCTTTTCGGCCTCGCCATCGTGCAGCCTGGGCCGGGTCTGCAGCCTTCCACCTGGAGGACCTCAGGAGCCTCCTGCCTGTTTCCCCGCTTCTGCCCTGGCCTCCTTAGAACCTGTTTCCTCCCTCCACCTCCCTCCC
>PVJL010015069.1:0-25716 GCA_004026885.1 Lyroderma lyra | reverse complement strand
CTTCAGGGAAGTTGCTTAAGTTCAAGGCTACAGAGCTAGTAAGAGGCAGTATTAGAACTTGAAACCAGTTCTGTCAAAATCCAAAATCCCTGTTAGTCTGTTATAAGCAACAGGACTTTTATGCTAAATTACAAAGTATGCCACTAGAGTGTGCTAAAACATTTTCTTAGATTAAAAAATAATTTCTAAAATTGATGCTGTTATAAACTACTTTGAGAAAACGTTTCATTTATCGCCAGATTAATATTGTAAAGCACTTTGAGAAAATAAATAACACAAGCTTTCACCTTTTTCATTAAGTATCATATTTTACACTATTTTGTGATATGTATATGCTTCCAGATTAAAGTAACAAATAAAGCCCTGGTTTTTGCATTACCTATTCTTTCAAAGGAAAGTAATAGGAGTAATTAGTAGCAGGGTCCAAAGATCAAGAAAAATTAGTGTATAAGTAGAAATGGCATTAATATTATATCAATGTGAGGTTAAAATATTACAGTGAAATCTTTCGGAATCAGGAAAATTTAGGATAAAGGTGGTAACTATTTCAAAGTTTGATTATTTTGGTTTCATTCAGAAGGTCAGTGACACATAGAAGTATATTTATGGATTATATAAACGAACGTAAAATATAAAGAAGTTTTAGAGTGAAAGCATAAAATGAGAGAAAAATAGGGCTTTTTGTAGCTACACTCTTCTCTATGAAAATTTCTTACATAATCTAAAGGAAATTCTGTCAGAAAGCAGCTAAATGCAAAGACAAGGAAAAAACAGAAACCTGAAAAATGAGTATGTCTTTTACGTTCCTGTCTTTTACTCACATGACTTTTACTCCTCCCTAACTGGAATGTCCCACAAGATCCAGGGAAAAAAGGAAAAGGCTTTAATTCCTAGCTATATCTTTTTCTTCAAGGTTTTACAAACACTCAAATATAGACCACAGGTGTTATAGGCAAAACTGAAAACCAAAAAATGTGGGCAACTGAAAAAAGATGTGGGCAAATTTACGAATGAAACCATAAATAAATTGAGAAAGGATGTAAAATATACTTGAAGTAAAATTGACGTAAGAGAAGATATAACTGAAGCTGTAACTGAATAAATAAATGAGAGAACAAACACATGAAAAACAAATACACAGACACATACAGACTATGGGGACATGAGAATATGTGAATTTGTTGATGTGGAGGGGGAGAAGGAAATATATTGCAAGTAAACACTGGTACTTTTAACCCTAATATATTCACTGAATTTTGAGCTAGTCATCTAAATCCCAACCTACCACTAAGTGTGCAATGTGGCCTCAGAATTCATCTCCTGTTGGGGATCCCTGACGTGCAATATTAAGAATGGGCGAGAGGCTATAACCATAGATATAGAAGGGAATTTAAAAAATTCTAGGAATAAGTCTAGCTTAACACATTTTATATTTTAAATACATAGATTTTAGAGGAAATTTTGTTATCAAAATTGCCTTGAAATAGAAGTAACAACAGAAGAAACAGTCAAAATGTCAAATAATACTTTTCCAAAATATACCTGGTATAGATGAATTTATAGGTAATTCCTTGAAGAATACAAGTGATAGATGATTCATGTGTTAATTTCTTCTAAAGAATAAATATGAAAAACTTGCATTTCATTTAATGAAGCAAATATAACTACCTTGACATCAAAACTTGACTGCCCCCTCCCCCCCCCCCAAACAAAAAGCTTAAAGTTTGGGTGAAGATGGCAGGGTAGGGAAAGACTGTGCTCACCTCTTCCCATGACCACATCAAAATTACAACCAAATTAAAGAAAAATCAACCTGGAGAACCATCTAGAAGGCTGGATAAACAAATGTCCTATGAAGAAGGATGAAAGAATAAGCTGCACTGAGGTTGGCAGAAGAGGCCGAGAGGTCACACAGCCTAGCTCCACCCTCCCATGTGACAGCTTAGAACCGGGAGGGGTATCTCAGCTGCAGAGGCCGCCCTGAGGACAGAGGGGTTTCAGAGGGAACCAAAGCCTAGAGCACCAGTGCCAGAAAAAGGAGCCCCCACAATATGTGGCTGTGAAAACAGGCAAGGATTCCATCCATAGGGTGAAAAAGAAGACAGCTGGAGACCCAGATATCCTCTTAAAGGGTCCGCACACACGCTCCCTCACAGGCACTGACCTTTGGTTCGAGTGGAGGGATAGTAGCTGAGGGAGTAACAGTTGTGTGGCTTCAGAGGCAGGGTTGGAAGGACAGTCACCACTGTCCCTGGGTAGGATTCTCCTCCCACACAGTCTAGTAGCAGCCATCATATTTCCTGTGTTGAGCCTTCCCCCCCCCCCCCCCCCCCACATGGCCAAATCTGAATTCGCGGTGGCCTGTGGAACTCCACTTGCTGCACCCTAATGACTCCCTGAGACCCCGTCCCACCAACTTCCACACTGCCAGAGGATTTGTTTGGTAACATGAAGCTGGCCTTGGCCCACCCTGCAGTCTCTCTTTAAAAAAGGCCTGTAGTTTCTAGTTAGAAATCAGCTGAGAATCGAATGGGTACCCCTTTATACATTACTACTTGCATTTCTCTTAGTTTTTAGAATTTTCTATTTTTCTTTAACTTTTGCCATTTTAATTACAATGTGTCTTGGTGTTTTCTTGTTTGGGATCATCTTGAGGGAAAGGGGAGTGGGTGGGAGAGAAGGGACAGGGACACAAATACATGGTGATGGAAAGAGAACTAACTCATGGGGATGAACATATAACACAACTCATAGATGATGCACTGTAGAATTGTACACCTGGGACCTATGTAATTTTTACTAATCAATGTCACCCCAATAAATTTTAAAAATAAAAATAAAAATAAAAATATGGTAAAAAATTGAAAGAAAACCCCCAAACTCTCAAAGGTCCACAAGCCCCAAATGGGTAGCAGCTGGCCTCGGTATGCCCTGTGCCTCTTGCAGAGTGGCCTAACTTCAGTAAATCAAAAAATTGTAACATGATAATAAAACAAGGTTGTATATACAGACAGATCATATACATTGAGGAAAAAAAACAGTAAGAAGTCAAGAAATAACAGAAAAAGGTTAAATTGCACTCTTCTCTAAAGGAAATTCAAATGTAAATAAAATTTTTGAAGGAAGTTTAACTTCCCCATTAATCAAGTAATTGCATTTTATAAATAATTTGAGGCCTTTTAAAAATTTATTAACTGACTAAGGTTATTAAATGAAAAACCCAATGACAGAGATAGTGAGTAACAAAGGGTACTTTTACACATTGCCAATGCAAATACAAGTTAGTGGAATCTTATTGGATATCCATTTATCAAGAACCTTAATTTTGTCTTCTCTGTGTGTGTGTGTATTTGTGTGTGTTTGTGTGTGTGTGTGTGTGTGTGTGTGTGTGTGTACGTACGTATATGTGTATGTAGGTCTAAAAACTCAGTATCCTTATCAAAAATGTTTGCAAGTATCCCCTCCAGTTCAGCCCCTGCCTCAAGAATGAGGCTAAGGGCAATTTTATTATCTTTATGGATATAAAACAGAACTGCAATTTGTTAAGGAAACTTAAGCACAACTGTAGTAGATAACTATACACACACACACACACACACGCATGCATGCACAGAGACATACATACACATAGTGCTGAAACTAGTTGAAACAAACCACATTGTTTTACTTAGAAAATTTTAAATTACTCAACCTTAAAAATAATGCAATATATAGATGATGTATTATGGAATTGTACACTTGAAACCTATATAATTTTGCTAACCAGTCATCCCAATAAATTTAAAAAAATCAAAAAATAATCTAATCATTCTTCAACAGAATAGATTATTCTATTTTTAATTTACTGCATTCTAGTAATTTTAGGATTTCAGGAAAAAAGAGCTATATTTTAATGTTTTACTCTGTAATAGGTGGACATTCTTCAAATTATTAGCATTTCTAATTCAATAATATCCTAGGGAGCTATTTTGAAATAATGCCATTTATTAATTATATTTATAATCCCTTTACTGTTTCTGGCTGCTGTTTATTCTATTAAACCCTGGTCCATACTGTCTCAATTAGGGGAAAATATGACTATAAGAGAGCCCACTGAATAATAATTTTGAAGGTACTTGGAACCTTTGGATTCCCGCAAAAATAATATTTCTTAATACTTAAAAAACAAGTTTGACAAATGTAATAAACTTGTAATTTTTTGTATTTATGTAAATCTGCTGTCATCTGTTCCTTGTTTGTAATAAATTATATTCCCTTTAAAATCATTAAATATTTGATACTCCTGAATGATATTACAAAGGCTTTTTGACTGCTTTATCTCCCATTTCATTTTCTTTAATACCTACACAAACTGGGAGCCACACTAAAATGACATTGTTGCCTTGACATATTACCATATTACAGACATCAATAATTCCCAAAGCCAATCCTCACTGTGGTGATTGAAATTTCCAGGATGATATCAATGGCACTTAGAAGACCTGAAAAGGTGATAGATTGTAAAGGTTGTACTTCAGCAATCTAATTCAGTGCCATAAGGACATGAAATAACTCACCAGTATATCCTGATAAGTAATCTAACAACCTAATTGACTTTTTAAAAACCCAACTCCTGTTGGATGACCCTTTGAGGACAAGAATGCGATTTGTGGTATTCAAAGAGAAAAATAATCTAAAATGGAAAATAACCTAGTGGAATGTATATAAATAAACTACATACCATACAATTATTTATAATGTCAACAGTACTAAATGAAGATTCAAATTAGCCATACTTGCTGAACCTTATAAAGTGAATGAGTTTTTTAAATATTTAAGTCATTATTAGGTACATTTCTCTTACTGATAATTTAAATTATTATTTAATAAGTGAGATATAGTCAAATAATTTTCAGTTTTTCCTTTTGACCTTATTATCGAAACCATAGGTGTCAACAAAAGCAGAAAAATGTAAATCTCAATATTGTGGGCCATTATAGATGTGACTGTGTTAAAAATAATGTGTTTGTTTCCATCACCATATATTTAGCTTCCCCTCCCTCCTCTCCCACCCCCTCTCCCTTCTCCCATGGAAAGAGAAGTCACATTAGGTGGTGAACTTATTATATAACACGTTGACAATGCACTGTAGAATTGTGTGCCTGAAACCCATGTAATCCTTGCTAACAGATGTCACTCCAATAAGTCTAATGACAAAAATGAATTAAAAAAATAATGTGTCTGAATATTAATGAGATTTTGCTCATATGTCTTCTACCTTCATAAAATAACATTTTGAAAATATAACTCCTTTCACTATTTTTTTAACTATTTTTGAAGCAAGGATCCCAATTTATCATCTTTCACTTTTGAACTATGAAAATAATATTAAATAGTATTAAGTATATCTATCCAATTCCACAGAATGAAACATTTGACACATATAATTAAATAACTACTACCAGAGTTTCAGATAATAGGAAATGGAATTTATTATCTATTTCTTAAAAAAGATTCTTGATGCTATTTCTAGGCACTTAAGACATATATTGCTCAATTACCAAACTGAATATGATGGTCCCAAGGTAAGGCATTACTCAGTCATACTTCTAAATATTTCAGTTCTATAGTAAATGTTATACTTTGGTTATTATTGGTAATGTGAAGATAGTGAATTATAGTTGGCCTGAAAGATTTCATACATAGTTTAAATTACTCACTTTACTAAATATCTAACCAGATAAGGGTCTCCATTTGAAATAAATTTTGGCATTATTGTAGAAATTGATATGTTATTTTTTCTACTCAAAATCTTTTCATTGTTCAATCATCACATATAGAATTATGAGAAAAATTGTTTTATGCGATAAGTATTAAGATGGAATGATTTATTGTAAATATTCCATTTTTCTTCTTAAAAGTACTTCATATTGTATAAGAATTTTCAAGAAAAGAAGCATATAAATAAAGATTCTGTAGTATCTACAAGAAAATGCCCAAGATAAAGCATAACAATTTTGTCTTCATATTTTTCAAATATAGGACTTATCTTTTAATGAAACATATTTCTAAAACTTCTTAAGTAATTTTCAAAAATCAATGAGAAAAACATGTTGGCATAATCAATATTTATTGTATATAAAGAAAACCATACAACTGAGAATTTTAAACTATTATATTATCAGAAATTATAGGTGCTACAGTCCTTTTTAAGCAGCCGATTATCGTTTCTTCACTGTCTATAAATACAACACATAAAAACTCCTTATTACAGAATGCTTTATTAACATTAGAAGACAGTCTTATGACATGATCTATGGTTGACTGATTTGCCTGAAAGCCACTTTAATACTTAGAAAGAAGATTATTCTTCTCTAGAAAGAATGACACAAAGTAATAAATCATTTCTTCCATCATCTTACATAGCAATGAAGTTAAGGTTATTAGTTGATAAGAATCTAAGTCAGGAGATGATCCTTTGTATAACAAAAGCAGAAAATGCATAGATGGCTTTCTTATGTTGTGAACTTTCCAATACTACATATATAATACTAAAAAATACAATGAAGTACATGAAAACAATTTGAACTTGCTGAGACCATTTTGAGCTCTTTCCCTTTCCATTGGAGCCTGAT
Organism: Lyroderma lyra; assembly: GCA_004026885.1. Classification (NCBI taxonomy): domain Eukaryota; kingdom Metazoa; phylum Chordata; class Mammalia; order Chiroptera; family Megadermatidae; genus Lyroderma; species Lyroderma lyra. The sequence continues at coordinate 19,102 of PVJL010015069.1, read as the reverse complement.
TCAGATGCATCTTTAGATAATATTTTATGAAGTTTTCTATCTGAAACTTATGCTTACATAAATATAATGATTTACTAGTGCACATTCAGCATCAATTCATATCTTAAATAATTTGGTAAGATAAACTATTCATCTGATACTATTAACTTATTAAATCCATTGCATAAGTTGCATATTTTCAAATTTGTGATAGACTTTAAAAAATTCCCTCTTAAATTTGAGGCATTCTATAGCCAGTTAATATGTCAAATTATCCCCTTATGTTCTGACAAAAAGTAATTCAGCCTTTTAAAATTATTTTCCTTCTTTATCATATTTGACAGATAATGACATGGAAATAATTTGATTAAGAATAAATTTTAAAAATAATGAAAAATACAGAAAACTTGTTCTATTTTTGGAAAGCCTTTTTTTCATCAATAAAATATTTTTTCTCAACAAGGCACCAACTTTTATAAAATTTCTCTGTCAAACATCCAAATTTATCCTCTCAAAATAAACAAAAATTAACAATATAACACACCAAAAGAGGTACCACTACGGGATAAACTAGGTAAACCAGATGATAAACTAAAATAAGTTTGCCTTTCCATACTAAGTTCAGGTTATAAAAAAGTGCATCATTTAGTGTTATATAATCCTTACTTTCCTTGATAAATATTGTGGGTCCTAAACAATTTTTATTTTTGAACCTTCAATCTAACCCAGTTATACTCTCAATGAGAGTTACACTCAGTTGTCCACAATTTCAACACTTCCAATGGCAACTGCCATGGTTCACCCCCAGTAATACTCTTACCACAATTTAATAGTCCACATGGCTGCCAAAAGCTTACACTGTTAGTCCCACAATGTTAATGGAATACCACGATAAGGGATCACCTTCCCAGCTGAATCCTGAGTTTCTAATATTTTCAACTGAGGTGAAAAAAATTGAGAACCCCCCCAAAATAAACCCACGTATGTGTAGACAGATAACTTTCAACAAAGGAGTCAAAAACGCAATTGAGAAAAGAAAGCCTCTTCAGTAAATGGTGCTGGGAAAACTGGAAAAGTACGTGCAAAAGAAAGAATCTGGACTGCCATCTGTCATCATATACTGAAATTAACTTCAAATCAATTGAATACCTAAATATAAGACTGGAGACAATAAATGGCATAGAAAAAAAAAAAAACATCAGTTGGACCTTGGGTTCAAGAGGATTTTATGAATTTGACCTCAAAAGCAAGGGAAGTGATAATAAATGAATGGGACTATATCAAACTAAAAAGCTTCTGCACAGCAAAAGAAACCATCAACAAAGCAAAGAGACAGCCAACTGAACGGGAAAAAATATTAGCCCCTGATAAGGGGCTAGTATGTAAAATAAATAAAGAACTCATACAACTCAACAACAACAAAAAAACAAACAATCCAATTAAAAATGGGCAGAGGACCTCAATGGGCAGAAGACACAGAAATGGCCAGCAGACATATGAAACAATGCTCATCCCCATTAGCTCTCAGGGAAATGCAAATCCAAACCCCAATGAGATCCCACCTCACACCTGTGAGAATGGCCGTTACCAACAGGACAAGGAATGACACGTGCTGGAGAGGCTGTGGGGACAAAGGCGCCCTCACACACTGCTGGTGGGGGTGCACACTGGTACAACCGCTGTGGGGGACCGTGTGGGGGTTCCTCAGAAAAGTGGGAATGGAGTGACCATAGGACCCGGCAGTCCCCCTTCTGGGGATCTACCCAAAAACTTGAGAGCCTTAGTCCGCAAAGACGTATGTACCCCAATGTTCACTGCAGTGCTGTTCACAGTGGCCAAGACATGGAAACAACCAAAGGTCCCTGCGACAGATGCCTGGATACAGAAGCTGTGGTGCATACACACAATGCAATGTTACTCAGCTTTAAGAAAAGATGACATACTGCCATTTGCCACAACATGGATGGGTCCTGAGATTATCATGGTAAGCAAAATAAGTCAGACAGAAAAAGTAAAAATCCCCCATGAACTCACTCATATAAAACTGAAAAAAACAAACAGAGAAGACAGACAAGCAAATGAACAAAATTATACATAGACAACAGTTTAGTAGTTACTAGAGTTTGAGGGGATTGTAGAAGAGGAAGAAGGGGCCAAATATATGGTGATGGAAAAAAATGATTCTGGGGGTGAACACACAATGCAACATATAGATGATAAGTTGTAGAATTGCATATTTGAAGGCTATATAATTTTACTAAACAATGTCACCCCGATAAATAAAAAATAAAGCTGAATAAATTTGATTACATAAAAACAAATGGAAGCATATATCATGCTTATGAATAGGAAGAATGAACATTGCTAAAATGTACATACTTCCCTAAGCAATTTATAGATATTAATATAATACAATCACTATCAAAATACCAATGACATTTATTTTACAGAACTAGAACAAGGAATTCTAAAATTTATATGGAACCACAAAAGACCCCAAGTAGACACTGCAGTATTGAGAAAGAAGGATAATGTAGGAGGTATCCTGCTACCTGACATCAAACTACAGTAGAAGGCGATAGTAATCAAAACAGCATGACACTGGCCTAAAAACAGACACACAGATCAATGGAACAAAAGAGCCCCAAAATAAACCTACCACCATATGGCCATTTAAAATATGACATTAGAGGCAATAGATACATTGGGATAAAGACAGTCTATTCAAGAAATGGGGTTGGAAAAACTGGAGAGATACATGTAAATAAATTACTCTGGACTATCTTATACCATATAGAAGAATAAAATGAAAATGGATTAAATACTTAAATGTACGACCTAAAACCACAACACTCCTAGAAGACGTAGGCAATAAACTCTGGTATTGTTCTTAGTAGTATTTTTTTCTGATACATCTCTTAAGGCAATGGAAACAAAAGAAAATAGAACAAGTGGGACTACATGAAACTGAAAAGTTTTTGAACACTAAACTAAACCACCCACAAAACAAAAAGACAACCCACTGAATGGAAGATGATGATCACCATTGATATATCTGATAAAAAGTTAATATACAAAATTTATAAAGAACTCACATGATTCAATAACAAAAAAAGCAAACAGGCCAATTAAAAAATGGGCAGAGGACCTAAACAGAGATTTCTCCAAAGAGGACATACACATGAATAATAGCTACTTGTCACTAATCATTAGAGAAATGGAAATGAAAATTACAATGAGTTATCACTTCACAACTGTCAGAAAGGCTATCATCAATAAATTCAAAAACAAGTATTGGCAAAGATGTGGAGAAAAGAGAACCCCCATATACTGTTGGTGGGATTACAAATTGGTGCAGTCACATGGAAAACAGTATGGAGGTTCCTCAAAAAATTAAAAATAGAACTACCTTATGACCCACTAATTCTGCTCTTGGGTATTTATCCAAAGAAATCCAAAACACTAATTCAAAAAGATATATGCACACCTATGTTCACTGCAGCACTATTATAATGGACCAAGTTATGGAAGCAACCTAAATTCCTATCAATAAATGACTGGATAAAGAGTATGTGACACATACACACAATAAAGACTACCACTAGGCCATAAAAAAAAAACAATGAAATCTTACCATTTGTGACAACATAAATGGATCTAGAGGCTATTTTGCTAAGTGAAATAAGAGACAAGGAAAAACAAATACCATATGATCTCACTTACATGTGGAATCTAAAGAACAAAATACATGAACAAAACAGAAACAGATTCATAGAAACAAACTGGAGGTTGCCAGATGAGAGCATGGTTGTGGGGTAGGTGAAAAAGGGGGTGGGTCTGGATAAAAAAGGTGAAGGAATTAAGAAGTACGAACTGGTAGTTACAAAAAATGGCCCGAGGATGTGAAGTACAGCATAGGGAATATACTCAATAATATTGTAGTAACTGTGTATGATGACAGGTGGGTACCAGATTAGTCAGGGGATCACTTCATAAGTATATAAATGTCTAACCACTATGCTGTACACTTGAAACTAATATAAAATAACATTTAATGTCAACTCTAATTAATAAAATTGATAATAAAAAATAAGTCAAAGGCATGTGTTATAAGCTAATATTTGTGACTTAGCAATGGACAAAGAATTATATGCACAAAGCAAATGTCAAATTATTTTTAGATGACTAAGTGAATATTTAAATGAGAAAATTATTTAATGCAGACGTCATCAAAGGTATCGAACACTGTCCAAAATTTCCAACAGAGATAAAATTACTTCTCTTGTTGGTAGGCTTTAAGTGTTTAGGTGATTTTCTCTCAAGGTAAGTGTGTAGTTTACAATGATAGATTGATTAAGGTTGGATTGGGAAATATACGAAGAGGTAGTGACTTTCTGAGACTAGAAATAAAATTGTGCTTTTTACAGAATTTAGACCAGAGTTTCTAACCCTCAGCTCTAGAGACATTTTCAATCATATAATTCTTTGTTGTAAGAAACTGTCCTTTCTATTGTAAAATGTTTAGCACCATTCTTAGCCTGTATCCATGATATGCCAGTAGTGCACCCCAACTCAGTTGTAACAATAAAAAACGTCTGTAGATATTTTCAAATATTCCCTGGGTGAGGAGAAAAGAAAATATCATAACTGGTTAAAATTTACTGTTAGACAACCATGCCCAGGGAAAGATTGCTTTAATTGATCATACAACATGTTTTTTTTTTTTAAAGCAGCAGTCTTGTATGCCTATAACGCTATCCCCATAGAGAGCTTGTTGAGACTTGAAGAGATAGACTCCAAAGTTAATGATAATAGTCCCTTGCTTTTATATTATTACATATACGACTTCTGAAGAGGTATACCACCTGTTAAACCACATATTTTTCCTTTAAAAAGTCACAGTAGACACCTAAGGCTCGGATTGTTTTTGCTCCCCAACCCTCAGGTTTAACATACAAAGAAACTGAAAGTCAAATAAAAGTGAAGTGATTTAAGGATCTATAGTTGAACCAGAACTCCTGTCAGGCCTATATTGTTTATTATATAATGGTACCAAACCTTTTCCATCCTTAGCTCCTCCACTTTCTGTGATGTATCAGATCAGAGGGCAATATTAGAGATCAACAACCTTCATCCTTACACTTGGTTCTCTTCTCTGATCCCTATTGATATCTGGGACTTAAAAGAGCTAAGATGGGAAAAAGTACTCAAGAAAGTTCTATCCTGTCTCCCAAAGTTGTTAGGATGACTGCACATACATCCCAAACGTAGAAGCCTGATGGCATGTATTTTAATCACTGATTAAGTCAGTCTTTATGAAAAAATGCTACTCATCCATCTAATGAAAAAAATTAACATAAGTTTTATTGTAAACTAAACACTCTTATATAGTGTGTGGTAGTTAGTGCTTCATCATTATGTAGAATGGAAATCAAACTAACGTTTATGGAAAAAATGACAATTAGACAGATATTCTGCTAAGATTTCTGTGTACATTATCAAAGCACCTTGTTTCCCAAGTGTGAGGATGACCAGGTGGCAGAGTTAACGAGGATACCTATCCTTACTGTCTCCTAGAGGATAGGAACAAGGCAGCATGTGGACTTGGGTGATTCTTAATTATGAGAACAGAGTATTCTCTGAGCTCTATGTATCTCTGTGTGGGGGACTGCTGTTAAACATACTCTAAGAGGCAAGCAAAAGGATACCTTGCTTTATTTTGTTGAGGAATCATAGAACTTCATGTTTCTTCTTCAGAGGTCAGAAATTTGTGGCTAATGATACAATCAATCCCATAGTTGTGTTTATTTCTAGCCCACCCCCCTTTTTTTAAATTTTATTGGTGACCATTATTTAACTATTACGGTATTTCATATACAAATCTAGATCTTTGGCTTCTAAAGAAAATAAAAATTCAAAAGGTTAAGCAACTCTCACAACATTTCTTCATAGTAAAAATTAGGTGAGGGTGAGAAGCCTGAGTCCCATTAGAAAAGGTATGTGATCTCCCGTTCTCTTACTAGCACACAGCTCTCTGCCGCATTTCCACTTTTACAGACTCGTCACTCAGTTGCTCTTCCTGCTGGCTTATAGGCATTTGCAAATGCAACCTGTGAGTTGTGGAATAACCCAAGTGGTTGCTTTTAGCTAGAGGTATGGTTTTGCTCTCTTTGCCTCCCCTTTCTTTTTATATTTGTCTCTTAGATGTTTACTAAAGTATTTTCCTTCTCAGAATTCAAAATGGCAGCTATTCAGGTACATTCCACACTTACACATTTAGAAAAACATGGGAAAAATTAATTTAATAACATGTATGATAAACCATGCAGAATTTCTGATTCATATATAACTAGTTTTGAACTAAAGTGTTGACAAATTATTGAGGTGCAGATGCAGCCATGTAAGAAAAAACTTATAGTGAGTGTCACCCTTTCTTCTTTAATAAAGTGCTGTGTACTTGCTAAGATTTAAAGAAAAAGGCCCTGTTTTTGTGAAAATTACTTTTTAGAGGCTTTCTGAAAGAACAACAATCCAACTTTTTTGTAGTACAGTTTGAAAGGAGGAAGATAGGTACTATGACACAAAATTTCAAAATGAATAGGGAAATCAGTTATGTTCACATACTGCATTGTCATTGTCCTTGATTAGGGACAAATTAAACATGATTCAAAGTTTTATCAAAAGAATTTTACATGGCTTGAGCCCTAGTAAAACCACACTTTGCATTAGAGATGCTTTAATAATCCAATACAAAATAAACCTCAGATATATCCTCTCTTTCTTTTAGAATATCAATCTAGATTATATTTTTATATCATTACTTTGGCACTGTAGTCAGACATTTCTCTAAAATACAGTCATGATTTTAGAGAAATATTTAGTAGATGCATTACCTTGGTCAAGTTATTTACCTCTCCTGACTTAAATTTTTTTTATTTATAAAGGGGATAATAAAACCTTCATCACAAGGTTGTTTTGAGTAATAAAGTAATAAGTTCAGAGAAGTATTTAGCACAGATCATGCCACATAGAGGTCAGTAAATTGTGCCTTTTCTCTTATTACATGATCTAGATTCAGCACTTCTGGTCCTGTTGATATGAATAATGCTATCGTTCCTTAGAGGAAATTATATAAGGGATTTCTAAGAAAATGAAAATCAAATGTTTCCTGTTCCTCATTCTTCTAGTCTCCTGAAGATTTAATTAGTTGAGTTTAAATGATTTCAGAGTACTCTTCATGGGATAATTTGTATTTCAGTATAAACAAAATAATATATAAGTGTATATATACTTCTAAATGTTTGTATGAAAAGGACAAATATATGCAATGATATATAATGGGTTGTTAAAGTCAAAAGAATACAAGTGGAGAGTACGTGGACATTTGCCTTTACATTTATGCATCTTTGTATTGTTTTCTTTTTCTGGTAATTTGAAAAACACTAAAGAAAGAAAACAAGTTTAAAGAAAAAACCACCTTTCTTGTCCCAACTGGGGACATACAGGAATATAATTATCCTGTATCTTAACCTGTATCTACTTAACTGATTGTATTTGCCATCATGTTTTTTTCCCTCTTTAAAATTTAGCAATAATTACTGCACATTGACTTGTGCAGCAAATAGACTACTCTGCATAATATGCTTATTCATTTCTTTTCCCATCAGAGTTTTATGCTTACCAGGAATCTATTCTATCTTTCCTCAAACCCTGTTATAGCAACTGTGCTTCTTTTTGTAATTACATATTTGCCTTTTATGCAAAATGTTAACATATGAGTGTGAAAAAATACATTATTTTTATAAACCTGATCTGAATGCTTTGGAAAGATTCCATAAAAATGTGTCATTTAAAATTGTTGTTAGGCAATAAGGAGAAAAATGTAAATCTATCAAATTCTAAAAGCATTTTGTCATCAGACTGATTTGAAAATGTCCTTTAACTTCCCATTTCTCTTTAAAGAAATTGAAAATTATAGAATAACAGGTTAAGGATGTGATATACATAGAAAACTTGTCTATGATACACTAAAAAATATCTTCTGTATATCAAAGGCTGGTGAGTAAATGAATCTTTAGGCATTTCAGGAAATAAAACAATAAAATATAAGGAGTATGTTATATATTTTTCAGAGATTCTTTACTTTTAGTAACTTTTTGGATTACCTGACTTGAATGTATCATAAAATAGGGCTTCTACTACATGTGTTTTGAGCTCACCCCCATATCTCTGCACTGGAGACTATGGGCTGGAAAAGATTAATCTGATATACCCATAAATAATAGTCACCTTTATGGTCCCGCTTGAGGCAGAAATACAGATTCGTTATAAAATTGTCCATTCAAACTATTTATCCAAGGGGGATCAAATGAGGATCTTCCCACATTACTCCCCATGGTTTTCCCCTCTCTTCCTGACATCCTATGCTACAATGTGCCATTGTTTAAATACACCTTCCATAATAGGGGCTGCTATATTGCTCTACTTTCTGTCAACTTTCTACTGGCCCATATGATAAAGTTACATAAAATACAAAATTGATTGGGATTAATTACAACTAGACTCTATGGATTTCACTGCTGAACATTGGGACAGGGTAATACATACATAGGTATATCAACTAGAAGGAGATCATCATTTACACATTAAAACTACTATTTCATTTAGGAAACTTGAAGATAACAAGAGGGCACATAAGTCAGCAAAGTTGGAAAATGGTGGAAATGGTCACTTTCATGTATACTTTGTATATTTTATAGAATTGTTGGAGTTTCAAGTGAGAAATCCAAACATCAAAGTGGAGTATCTGACAAGTTTAAATATCTTACATTAATTCTCAGTTATTATACCTTGAAATGTACCTTCCTTATAGGAGCTTTCAAAAATTAGTTTACAAAATAGGCAATTTTCCTTCAAGAAGAACAGAGGTAGATAAGACATTTAAAAGGCTTGTAGGTAACAAATAAACTTGACATTTTTCTATTGAACATGTAGGTATAATTCAAGTTATGATGAAATGTGTGATGATTGCAAACTATTTTCTTAATGCATTTGATTCTTGGCTTTTTTGTGGGTGTCAATAAGAAAATAATATGGCTCAATTTCAAACTTCAAATCACAATTCTGGAAGATTGTCTTTAGTTGCCCTATCATTTCTCACCAAAATAAATGGGAAAAATCCCTCATCATTTAATTGTTTCTTTTCCATGGATAAAGTAACTGAAATAGAGCCATAATCTTCCCTTTCAGGACAAAGGATATGGCAGTATCTATATCCTACATGTTTGCTTATGCTACTCTGGGTATGGGTATTATCAGGCAACTCAGTTGGGATGAGCAGTTAGTAAGGAAGGCCTAAGAATATAAATGAGGGCATCAGACTAACTATTTTACTAGTTGCCAATTCTGGCCTTGGGGTGTTTGAACTAATAGACTGCCCAAAATTCTTCAGCAAATCCTTTTGGGACTGTTAGGTAACTGGGAAACAATAAGGGGGAGATCTGCAGGTCTTAATTATAGTATCAGGATGATGATGCCAATAATCTTCAACTCCAGAGAGTATCAAGACACAAAGGAGTCGTAAAGTAAACCACTCAGTCTAGTAGGTTTAATGTGTTACAAGATCCTACCCTATGACATCTTTGAGCTTGTTAACTTGTTTTATACCCACATACATTCAATTCAGCAAATCGTTATAGAGTGCAGTCACTATTCTTGGTGTTGGAGATACAGGGTCTGGCAGAAGTAATGCCAGGACTTGAGTTATGATTTTATTGCAAAATCATAACCATGCACACTTATAATTTTGTAATAAAAGATTTGATCTGAATTACCAGCTCATAAAAAGGGTATTACTTCTGCCGAACTCTGTATATCAGTGAATGATACAGGCAATAATCCTTAACCTCATGGAACTCATACTGGACTTTAATACTTTAGCAAGGGAAACATTTCTTCTGATAAATGATAAAAATAAATAATATGGGGTGTTACCACATCAATATGGGTGGATCTTGAGATCATCATGCTAAGCAAAATAAGCTAGACAGAAACAACCAAGAACCATGACTTCACTCATGCGTGGAATACAAAACCAAAAGCAACAAAAACAAACAAATAAAAACACATGGACACAGTCAGTAGTTTAGTAGTTAAGTGGTTACCTGAGGGTAAGGATGGAGGGGGTGGGAGAGGAGGGAGGGGGACTCAAATATACGGTGATGGAAGGAGAATGGACTCTGAGTGGTGAACATAAAATGCAACTCATAGACAATGCACTGTAGAATTGTATTCCTAGAACCTATGTAAGTTTTGCTAACCTATGTTGCCCCAATAAAAAATAAAAAATAAAAATTATAACCTTTAAAAAGAGAAGAAAGAAAGAAAAAATACCTAGAGAAAGAACATTTCAGGCAAAAGGAAAATCTTGTACAAATGTCTGAAGGTGAGGGTGTGATGGGGCTTTTGTATTGTGGCTGAAAAGAGTGAGTGAGGAGAGTAGTTAACAGATGAGGTCAAAGAGGAAGAATTGGGTAGAAGTGAGGTGACCATGAAGGACATTGAATGCCATTGCAAGGACTTAGAATTTTTCTCTAGCTAAAATTGGTTTTGAGCAGAAAAATGACATGGTAAGACTTATTATCAGGATAATGCTAACTGTTGTGTGGTGCACTCTGCAGGAGAATAAGGGTAAAAGAATGGAGACAAATTGGATAACTATCACAGGTTTTCAGGTGAAAGACGATGGTGCTTTAGAACAAAGTAAAGAATAAAGTTGGTAAAAAATGGTTTGGTCCAGGATATATTTTGAATGTATAGCTAACCAGATTTTCCACTGAAATGTATGTGAATATGAAAGAAAACGAACATTCAAAGATGATTCCAAGGTGCTTGGCCTGAGCAATGGGGAAAAATAGGGTCATCAGAAAATGAAATCCGCAAGGCTGTGAGAGAAATAGGTTTTGCAGTTAAAAAAACAGATGAAGAGTTCAGTTTTGAATATGATTAATTTTATATGCCTATTAATACATAAAATCAATACTGTTACTCTGATATAATGAATAACTTCATTATGTGTTTAAACTTGTTTTCTATAGAAATTCCTGACTGAAATTAACTCAGATGCTATTGTGAATATAATAATGATATATGAAATATTGCTTTAGGCACAACTTCTTTTAAAGACACATCTAGGACAATAAGCAAGGTCAAACATGTAATACTCAATGTTGAACAATCAGATTACAATTTTTCCAATTTGCTGGAGATAAATAAATTGTATAGATAATTTTGTTGTGCCATCATAAAATATTCAGAAATACTTTATATTTAAAATGCAAATCTAAACACCTTGATACACTAAACAAATTTCTGAAAATAGTCTTATTGCTGTGGTAGTTGTGTATTAAATAAAGTGTTCTGTTGAGTTTCTCATTGTCATTCCTGTAAGTTTGGAATAAGTCATCTTGGATTTTGTAACAACTGAAAAATATAATTTGACATTTTTAATATGAAGACCATAATGGTATTTAAAGATGAACTTGAGCTCTGCTAATTCTATTAAACTACAGCCTGCCAATGAGCTATAAAGTCTAATTAATCATTTTGTCAGATTTGCTTTCTGAAGCTAGTCAATATAAATTTGAATAAATAAGAAGCAGTTGACCCAGGAACCTTTGAATATTCTGAATGGAGATGAAGCAGCTGTAAAATATTGTACCTGCCATTTTAAATGTTCCAATAAGTAAAGACTAGATAAATTTATTTTTAAACAATACTGTTAAAGCTTTTGTTATATTATGCAAAAATAGGTTTAAGAAAGAACAGCTTTAACTCAGAATTTTTGTAGATGACATTGTTCAGTGACTTGTCACATCAAACTGCATCAAAATTCTGTGTTACATCAAAGTAATGCAAAGTGACACATGATATTCAAGCAATAGTAATACCCCATAATGAGATGTGTCAGCATTTTTACTGGTCACTGTCCAGGAGTGATTTTTTTGGTAAGGAGGCTTAGATGAAAAAAAAAAAAAGATGTGTGCAGCTATGTTACTTTGCATAATAAAAGTCAGTATCTCCTTTATATAAATATTACCACTCTTTGGATTACCTATGTGGCTTCACTTACATGCATTGTTTAGCAATACTCTATAGGCCTGGGATTTTCTTCTTGCTGTCCTTGCCCATATTTGATAGTATGCATCCAGAGGTAAAACTGAAAAGCAGCTGCACCCTGTGTCAGATGATGTTTAAAGAAAACAATAAGCTTTAGTACCAGTCACCTGAAAAGTACAAGAATTGGACCTCAGACTATAACCGTTATTCTAACAAGTTTCCTGAGACCATTTGGGCCCACTTTGGAAATCTGTTATTGAACTGCACAGTGCTAAGAATTGAAAACTGGATTTTTTAATAGGGTCACAACTAAATTATACAAACTTGCCTTGACTTAACTTTTTTAACTATGGTTCAACCATCTACACTGGTTACATGTGGAAACCTAAAGATACTGGGCTTTCTACTCAGGTAGCACAGAGTTTGATCTGAATATAGGCCTAACCAAATTTTAAGATCCTGTGAGAGACTCCACAATAAAATTTAAATGCAATTTAAATGGGATTTTCTAAATCTTATCGATATAAGGGAAAAGAAATTCATTCTGGCATGAGTGTATTGTTGTTTCCTGATGATGCTAATGATTTGTTTTCAACATAATTATTTATCTTTTAAAGTTTTTATGATGAAAAGGAGAGAGAAAAGATAAATGGTTCTTCTATGTAAAAACGAGAAACTTAACCAAAATTTTAAGTTCTTAAAGAAATTAAGATTAGGCCCAAACATACTGATGAAAGAACAAACCCCTGATCTGGATGTTTCAAAAAACCCAAGCTGTTTAACAACATATTTAGGTAACTGAATTATTTTTCCACTTGTCTTCTGAACGCTTTCCATAATTGGGCCGCACAGTCTCAGGCCCGTAAGACTTCTGAACATCTTGCCAGGATCCGTGCATCTGCACAGTAGTAAATGCACCTTTGGGTTAGAGGGACAAACCTGTAATCTTCATTTCTTACTGAATTTCTCAAGAATATTGTGCAGTTTTGTAGCTACCAGTTTTGTGATATATTATAATATCTACTAATAATAACGCTTCAGAAAAGCAAATACACAAACATGTAAATTTTTAAATTTATTACCTTCAGAAGTCACGTTCCACACACATATTCATACACCCTAGGTTACACTTCTAACCTAATTGTTGGATCTCCTTGTCTGATAATAAACAGCAAATGATGCTGGGCAACAAGTTTCTATCAAGGAATCAGTAATTCTAGAATACATCATATGACTATAACAAATTCTGAAGGTGTCTTATTTCCACTGTGTGTCTCCTAGTATGTGTCCCCAAACCCTAGGACAGGATTTACATTGCATTATGTTAATAAGCAGATATTTGTTCAATGTATGGATTAAACACAAATTTCAATTTCTAATGTAAACCAATCCTTGACCCAGAGACCTCCTATTTAGCTTGTGTTACTTCTTGGGACCTTCCTTCCTAAATAGTACACATTTTGAGTCCATCTTGTGATCTCCTTCCAGAGTCTTATTGAGTAACAGTAGTCCATGTGCATCAATAAGTATTTGAACTCAGTGATAAGAAAAAGTATACTGATTTTATTTTAGCCTTTCCACAGGACAAAAATAACTGTTTGGGATTTAAAATTTTAAAAAAATATTTGTCCTACTTTCTGTTACCTGTTCAATGCTGCCTTCCTTCTCAATGTGTACTGAAAATATCACAAAATTTTAATTCCTATAAAAATGGTGCTGAAATTACTTCAAAACACTCACAAATTCTGTAAATATTATGTGTTTGTGTGTCATAGGAAATAGTTTACAATTAGAGTTATTGAGATCCCCTAATCACATAAGAATGTCTTCCCTTTGATTTTATTGTTATTACTTTACTGATTTACTCTTGATTTTTTCAAACGTGCTTTCCAATTTAATCATGAAAGGTATTTAATATTAAAACCCATATACCACATTAATGGGGCATAAAAGAAGCATATTGCATGTCATTTCTTAACATCTCACTATCTTTTGAGCATTAGTGGAATAGCATTACTTGAAGAATGTGACATATAAAGCATCATTGCCACTGACATTCTCCCGAGGGAGATGAAAGGCAGTAAACTGTTAGTTTTCAACAGATTAACAGGGAGGTTGTTTTGTGTTTGTCTGACTGGCCAAGGACAATTTATAGTTGAGTTGCTCTGAAGGAAGACTTGTTGATTTGAACACACTCTTATTAGAGCTTCAGGTGGAGGATGATAGATTTTGCTGTCATTGTGATAAACTGCAAACTATATGCTTGGAACACAAAAATTAAACACTGTAGATATGTTTGGTTCAACTACTTAACAACTAGTAAAGAATGCTTCCTTGGAGAAAGTTCTAAAGATTTCAATCCCAGAGATCCACAAATTGTCTTCATTTAAATAGTTCTTTTAGTTCAAGTTTAAAGTTAACTATTACAATTCTGGTTTACTTACAGATATACAATGTCCGTTATTCTTCACACACCCTTACTCTTTGTCATTCTGCTTAAATTATAGATAAATGTTTATTATAATTCTTTTCAGAAGTTTATTATAATTGTCTTATAATAGCCTTGTAAACACAGATAAAACATTCTTTTTGTAATTTTCTTTCATGTTACAAGAAGCAGAGATGATTCTCTTTCTAATGAAATTTTCTCTCATTAAAAAAAGCCATTTAGTAAATAGAAAAAATTTTAAATAAACTGAAGTACTGCTACAGATTAAAGGCACGTTGATCAATGCATCTTGATTTTAGAGCCAAAAATATTTACATATTTGTAGAACTTACTAGATAAAATTCAAGAATAATCATCAAAATCTTACTTTTGGTTATATGTTGTCCCAATGCTTTGATTATCAGTCCTTCCATAATACTTTTTTATTTTTTAACCTTTTTACTTATGTTATTATGGTAGATGGTATTGTTGGACCCTATATTTTACTCCTCCCTGTATCTATACTCTTTGCAGTGCAATTTTGCTGTTAGTTTAATAAAAGTCACCATTTGTTGCCTAGTCCCTTTACTTTGGGGTATGGCTTTTGACTTGCTGTAGACAATGGAATGCAGGTAAAGGTGTGACAGTGTGATACATGTGAGTCTACTCCATACTTTAAGAATATTCACATGCTTCTGTTTGTACTCTTGTACCTCTATTCTTAATATAAGAAAAAAATGCCCTCAAGGGACTAGGTATTTGTTGCTTTGTCAGTCTGATTCACAAAATGAAATAAATGGAACAAACCAGAGTTCAACACATAATAAGAGTGTTAAGCTCAAACAGACACCCAACTGGAAGCAGAGCTACCCAGCTAAGCCAATTGTAGATCAGCTGACACTACTATCCAATTAGTAGATAAGTATGAAAAAACACTTACTGTGGTATGACACTGAGATTTTCAAGTACTTTATTATGCAGAAATAGGTGACTGTTGCTTGACTAACCACATAAAGCTAGTTTCACAACATTTTCTATGCGTAGTCTTTCCTTGTCCTGTCTTCCCCCAGACATTTTCAATGAAAAGATCTTTGAACCAGTTACTGAAAGTCAATTGCTGAGCTACATACATGTATATATATGTATAAATAAAAATAAATGCTTTGAATCTTCCCAATGTTGTCAAGAGACAGATACTATTATTATCATCTCTATTTTTCAGAGGAAATTGAAGCTTAAAAAGATTTTGGATAAAGAAGCTGTGGTACATATACACAATGGAATATTCCTCAGCTATAAGGAAAGATGAAATACTGCCATTTGCAACAACATGGATGGACCTGGAGATCATCATGCTTAGTGAGATAAGCCAGACAGAAAAAACAAAGAACTGCATGACTTCACTCATATGCGGAATATAAAAGTGAAAGCAAAGAAAAAAAGAAATGAACAAACAAATAACCCATGGACACAATCAATAGTTTAATGTTTATTTGGGGATGAGTGGGTTAGGGAGGGGAGACAGGGGAGGGGGTGGGAGAGGAGAGGGGAAGCTAAATATAAGGTGATGGAAAGAGAAATCACATTAGGTGGTGAACTGATTATACAACAAGTTGACAATGCACTGTAGAATTGTATGCCTGAAACCTATGGAATCCTTGCTAACAGATGTCACCCCAATAAGTCTAACAATAAAAATGAATTAAAAAAATTTTTCTGGTGATAACGTACATAGTATGTGATGGAGGTAAGAAGCAAATATAAATCTGAAAAGAATTCTAGGTCTTATCTTATGTATAGTTGGAAAGTTTTGGCAAATGAAAAGCCCATATATATAGGCTAATCTGTGGGGAACTGTATAGTTACAGGACAAAGGCAGAAGCAAGACGACTTGTAAGAAGTTTTTGCAATATTCTAAGTTAGCCAAGGATGGTGGCCATGGAAGTGAATAAAATGGTTGAAATCAGGATGTATTTTGAAGATAAGCCTGGCAGAATTTGGTGATAGAAGAGATGTAGAAGTGGATGAATTAAAGAAAGGTGTCAAAGGTTGTTCCTAGGTTTCTGGCCTGAGAAATTGGTTGAAAGAAGAGGAAACATATTTTGGTGAGGTGAAAAATCACAAGTTTACTTCTGGCCATGTTAACTTTGAGATGCCTATTCTATTTCCAAATGGAGTACATAGTTGTAAATTCAATCCTGGAATTTAAAGGAAAGTTCAGAGTTGGAGACAGGGTGGGCTTTAAGGGCAATACGAGCACATGAAAGTCAGAATGGCTCTCATCAATAAATGAAAAAATAAGTGTTGGCAAGGACGTGGAGAAAAGGGAACCCGCACTGTTGGTGGGATTGCAAATTGGTGCAGCCATTATGCAAAACAGTATGGAGGTTCCTCAAAAAGTTAAAGATAGAACTACCTTATAATCCAGCAATCCCTCTTCTGGGTATTTATCCCAAGAAATCCAAAACACTAATTCGAAAAAATGTGTGCACTCCTATGTTTATTGCAGCATTATTCACAATAGCCAAGATGTGAAAACAACTGAAATACCTATCAATAGACAATTGGATATGAAGTGGTAAATATATACAATGGAATGTTACTCTGACAGAAAAAGAATGAAATCTTACCATTTGCAAAAACATGAACGGACCTAGAGTGTATTATGCTAAGTGAAGTAACTCAGACTAAGAAAGATAAATACTGTATGATCTCACTTATATGTAGAATCTAAAGAACAAAATAAATAAGCAAACAAAACAGAAACAAACTCATAGATCCAGAGAACAAACTCATGGTTGCCAGATGGGAGGCAGATTTGGGGGCTAGGTGAGAAAGTTGAACAGATTAAGTACAAATTGGTAGTTACAACATAGTCAGAGACATAATAAAGTGCAGTATTGGGAATACAGTCAATAATGTTGCAAAAAGTATGTATATTGTCAGGTGGGCACCAGACTTATCAGGGGCATCACTTCATAAATTATATCAATGTGCAACTTCTATGCTGTACACCTGAAACTAACATAAAATAATACTGAATGTCAATTATAATTGAAAACATATTCACATGGATGCAAAATACAGCATAGGGAATACAGTCAATAATATTGTAATAACCATGTACAGTGTCAGATGAGTAACAGAATTATTGGAGTTATCACATTTTGAGGTATATAAATGTCTAATCACTATGCTGTTTTAAATACCTGGAACTAATATAATATTGTATGTCAATGGTAATTGAAAAATAAATTTTTAAAAATTAGAAAACTAAGAATCAGTATTAAAATTACCACCTTTCCCCAAGATCTATGTTTCTTTCTTTTAATATCAGAATTTTTATTTACTTTCTTCTGCTACCAGAGCTGACACTAAACTTTTTATTCTCTTGTCCTATACATTGTAATAAACCTTCTGTACCTAAATATTTTCATTTGAATGTAAATATTAGCCTTATGGACACTGTTAAGTATAATTTTTAAAAATCTGTATTTCATTGGGACCATGTGTGGTGTTTAATTTTCTCAAGTCCCAAAAATTGTAGGTATCTTTAAAGCAATGAAATTTTAAATATATATACAGTGAATAGCTATTTTAAATAAAAACTGAAAAATGAAACATTCTTAGACTGAATTCTGTACTAGGATTCTAAATTGTTGTCTTAATATTAAATTTTTTTTTTAAATTTGGGGTTACTGTGACAGCAACCTAGTAGGAAGAATGATGTTTTGATGCAAGTATTTTCATTCAGTACATTTTGAAGCAGTCTTTAAAACATCAAACTATTCAGCTTTGTTCTTAAAGAAAGATAAAGGAGCAAAAAACATACAATGGGGAAAAGACAGCCCCTTTAGTGGGTGGTGCTGGGAAAACTGGAAAAACATATGCAAAAGAATGAACCTGAGCTGTGAACTCTCTCCATATACAAAAATTAACTCAAAATGGATTAAAGACCTTCATATCAGACCTGCCACAATAAACTGTATAGAAGAAGACATTGGTACTAAACTCATAGACCTAAGACTCAAGGAATACTTCATGAACCTGACCTCAAAGGCAAGGGAAGTAAAAGCAAAAATAAATGAATGGGACTATATCAAACTAAAAAGCTTCTGCACAGCAAAAGAAACCATCCACAAGGCAAAGAGACAGCCAACTGAATGGGAGATAATATTTGCAAATAATGCAACAGATAAGGGTCTAATATCTAAAATATATAAAGAACTAATACAACTCAACAACAAAAAAACCAACAACCCAGCTAAAAAGTGGGCCAAAGACTAAACAGACACTTCTCTGACAAAGAAATACAAATGGCCAGCAGACATATGAAAAAATGCTCATCCTCATTAGCTCTCAGGGAAATGCAAATCCAAACCACAATGAGACACCACCTCACACCTGTGAGAATGGCTGTTATCACCAAGACAAGGAATAACAAGTGCTGGAGAGGCTGTGGGGACAAAGGAACTCTGGTACACTGCTGGTGGGGGTGCACACTGGTACAACCACTGTGGAAGGCAGTGTGGAGGTGCCTCAGAAAATTGGGAATGGAGCTACCATGTGACCCAGCAA
>PVJL010015068.1:0-25717 GCA_004026885.1 Lyroderma lyra | reverse complement strand
CCCACCTGCAGAGTGCTGACCAGGCACCTCACTGTGGGCCCAGCCAGACCTTTCCTAGGAGAGAAGTCTATTCCTTCTACAGGCCGCAGGTAAGCCCCGCCCCTGGTGTGGGGTGATGTCTGAGCAGCTTTTAAATCCCCCCAACACCGGACCTCCTGCAGTCGAGGAGCCGCCAGGAGACGGTAGGTAGCTCGGGAGTGGCCGGGCTCGCGGGGCCCTTGTGGACCGGGTCCCTCCCTCCCTGCTTCGGGTCTGCTGTGGGCCTCTTACCTCGCGCGTCAGAGGAAGCGGTTGGGGCCAGAGCTGGGTGCGAGTGAGGTGAGAGCCGCGCGGGGCGCGGGGCACCTGTGCGGGACCCGGGTGCGCGCCGCGCGAGGGTGCACCGCCGGAGCAAAACCCGTGGCCTTGGGCACCACCGCCCAGGTTCAATCCTGTCATCACCGGGCGCCGTCCGACTCCTCCCGTCCTGTCGGGTCCGGCGCCGCCAGCGCCGCATGCCACGCCCCGGCTTTGCTCCGGGGCCACGGGAACCCCGAGAGGAGCTGGGGACTCGGCGCGAGGCAGCGGGCTCCGCCCCTGCCGTCTGCTTTCTCCGTCCCAGGGCAGACGCAACGAATGCCCGTTGGGTTCAGGCCTCAGCTCCGCGCGTTTCTGCCCTGGGGACAGCGAGAAGGGGCAGGGAGGGCGGAGGGTAGCACCCTGAGTCACTGGGGTAAATGAGGGGCTCGGGAGCCGCCAAGAAGGAAATAGCATGGGCCTTGCACCTCGCTCTGTCACCAGTGTGGACCTCGGTGACCACCGCTGGCGCTAGGGAGTGGGGGTGCATCTGCTCTCTGCAGGAGGGGGAGGTGAAGGCGAGGCTACGCAGCCCCTCCCCCTGCCCGGCGCTGCACGGGCCGTCGGACTGGCAATCCTGTAGGAAGCACCGCCTGCTTCCACTTGGCTGGCGCTGGCTGGAAGGTCCTTGGCCCCTTCCACCCCCGTGGAAGCGGGACACCAACGTCCAATTCTTCGCTGGTGTCTGGGGGCTTGTCTGTCCTCTCGTGGGGGCGCCGTCTTCCTTCCAAGGCGGGGTTCAGCTTATTCTGGTGCGTGGTGGGGTCCTCGGGTAATTGGTGCTGGCGAGAAAAGTAAAGGCTAGGCCATCGGGAGACCTGAATTTTCTCTAATCTCCACCTCTTTACCGAAGATAAAGCCTTGGCCTCCGTTTCCACAAGTGTAAAGAGAAGGCCGTGGTGGCCCTTTCTCGCTGAGTCAGTGGGTGAGGCTGGAGATCTGGAAAGATCATATGAGACTTCACTTTGGAAGCTGTCCGCCAGAGGTTTTTGTTTATTGTTAGACTTACTGGGGTGACATTGGTTAGCAAGAATTAACAGGTTCCAGGTGTACAGTTCTACCGTGCATGGTCACTTTGTTGTGTAAGAAGTTCACCACCCAGTGTGAGTCACCATATACTTAGCTCCCTCCCTGCCCTCCCACCCCTCCCCGCCCTCCCACCCCTCCCGTCCCCCCTTGTCCCAAATAATCATTAAACTATGGATTGTGTCTATGGGTTGTTTGTTTGTTTTCTCTTTGTTGCTGTCAGTTTTATATTCCGCATATGAGTGAAGTCATGCAGTTCTTTGTGTTTTCTGTCTGGCTTATCTCACTAAGCATGATGATCTCCAGGTCCATCCATGTTGTTGTAAATGCCAATATTTCATCTTTTCTTATAGCTGAATAATATTCCATTGTGTATATGTACCACAGCTTCTTTATCCAGTCATCTGTCACAGGGCACGTTGGTTGTTTCCATGTTTTGGCCACTGAACAGCGCTGCGATGAACATTGGGGTGCATAAGTCTTTGTGGACCAAGGTTTTCAGGTTTTTTGGGTAGATCCCCAGAAGGGGGATTGCTGGGTCAAAGGTAGCTCCATTCCCAGTTTTCTGAGGACCCTCCACACTGCCTTCCACAGTGGTTGTACCAGTTTGCACTCCCACCAGCAGTGAACCAGAGTTCCTTCTCCCCCACACCCTCTCCAGCACTTGTTATTCCTTGTCTTGTTGATAACAGCCATTCTCACAGGTGTGAGGTGTTATCTCATTGTGGTTCTGATTTGCATTTCCCTGATAG
The DNA here is from genome assembly GCA_004026885.1 of Lyroderma lyra. Lineage (NCBI taxonomy): Eukaryota > Metazoa > Chordata > Mammalia > Chiroptera > Megadermatidae > Lyroderma > Lyroderma lyra. The sequence continues at coordinate 23,603 of PVJL010015068.1, read as the reverse complement.
CTAATGAGGATGAGCATTTTGTCATATGTCTGCTGGCCACTTGTATTTCTTTGTGGGAGAAGTGTCTGTTTAGCCCCTCTGCCCACTTTTTAATTGGCTTGTTTCATTGTTGTTTACTCGTATTAGTTCTTTATATATTTTAGATATTAGGCCCTTATCAGAGGTGTTGTTTGCAAATATTTTCTCCCATTAGTTGGCTGCCTCCACCGTAGTTTTAATAGCTGGTAGTTTCGAGCATTTGCATCCTACCAGGCAGGATTCTAAATGCTCTTCAGACCTTCTCTCCCTTCATCTTCACAAAAATATTTCCTCATTGGTATTGTTGTGACCCCCGTTTTACAGGTGAGGAAATTGAGGCTCAGTGACTTGTCCAGTGACAGACTGTGAGTAAGTGGGTGGAGCCAGAACAGCATCCAAATGGCCAAATAACCTAGCATTTGCGAACCTCAGTTTCCTTGTCTGTGCAAACGCAGACAGGAATTCTGAACCTGTGGGCTTCCCAGCCAGGGACGCCCATGACAGTGTGCTGACGAGCAGAAGGCAGTCCTTCAATACGACACACAGAGTCCTGCCTCTACTGCCTCCTGGCTGTGTGGCCTGTGCACAGCTGCTTCATGTCTCTGTCCTCTCTTCACCTGTGGCTTAAATGGGGAGAGTCAGATTCTTGTGGAGCAGGGTGGGTGCTCTTGGGAGGATTGAGGGAGCAGTTGCTGGAGGACACCAGAAGGTGCCACAGTCAGTGCCTGTTTCTGAACTGTCGTGATAGGTAAGAATGATGGAGGAATGACGTCAGTATTACATGGAATCACATTGGTACAGGGGTGGGTTTTCCCAGCACCTACGTGGACTGGAGTGACTGTAACGAGATTTCTCACGATGAAAGAGCAAACCTTAGCAGTGTATGAGTTCCTTAAGATAAATGCTGGCATGGAAGTCCTGGAGAAAGTGCCTTTCTTTGGTGTAACGACACGTCCCTCCCTATCCAAATTCTTACTACCCACCGTCCAAAACTCAGGAACCGCATAGGTCGGACCATGAGGCATGGCTTCCTCCCGAAACCCCCAACGCTTCACCATGCAACTCTTGCCCTCCTGACCCGAGGACACAGTGAATTTGGTGACAGCGGGATGCTGCCTGGCTAGCTTAGCTGCTTAGCAGAACCTGAACCTAACAGCAGACTTTTCTGATAGAAGTTGGAATCAGATGAAGAAGTTGCAAAGACATTTCCCCTATGTCAAAATATAATAATAATAAATAAAGGAATCGAAGAAGGAAAAGATGGCTTCACTCTGGGGTCAGATTTTTAATTTTAGTAAATCCGGTTTCTGTTGGAATCCTGTGTCCCCAAGAACCTATGTCTCAAAGAAGGAAGTGCTTGCCTAGGGGGACGGGCTACAGGGGGCTCAGTGACAGGCATCTGGGACCAGTGCCAGTGCAGTTAACGATGCTGTTTTCTCTTTTTTGTTTGTTTTTTGTTTTTTGTGTTTTACTAGGATTGTCCTTGTTTTTGTTAGTGCTCTGGTTACAAAGTTGCCTGTGTTTTGAGTTGTCTGCCCCAACCTTATCTTCCCTCCCCCCCAGGCATACAGTTATCACTCTATGCCAGCTCTGTCATCAGTCTGTGGTGTCACCTTTGAGACTGAGCGCGTAGTCTGGCTGCTAGCAGGTTCCAGGAGAGAATGCCAGGGAAAGGCTACCCCTAATTGCTGGCCACTGGCCAGCATTGAGTCTCATGGCCTCTCCCCGCTGGCATGGACATTGCAAAGAGCCTTCAGTGGGCTGGTTGCCCACCTGTCTAGAACTCCATCACTATAGGAGAAAAATAGGCTGCGTCGGTGAAAAATATACCCGGGTGGGTTTTATGGTCTCCATTTCACACGTGAGGAAACTTGTCCCCAACTGCCACGCAGCCCCTGAGAACAGTGCCCAAAGATGCTCCACAATGACCTGCTGAGCGAGTGCATGAGTGGCTGCTGTCATTCAGCCCCCTGCAGTGGGACTCTTCAAATGGGCTTGTTTTCTTCTTCTTCCCAGTTGGCCGAGGCCCCAGCCTTGCCTATGATGCCATGAACCTGTTGCTGTGGCTCTTCCTGTCCTTCCTGTCCTGTGTCAACGGTGCCTTCTACTCTTCCAACAGTTCCCATGACCGAGGCCCGGGAAGTGGCCATGGGGAAGGTAAGGGGCATCGAGCGTCTGGCTGGGTGACCAAGCCCTCCCCTGGCTCCTGCTGTGGTATGCAGGTTCTGGGCTGAAATGGGGGACAGGGCATGGGGCCAGCAGCCTCTCTGCCATCTGGGACCAGCCTTCTTTCTAAGATGAAAGGAAGAGATGGTTCAGTTACTCTGTGTTTGCTGGACCCCTCAGACACGGAGCCCAGTGCACGTAAGGACAGTCACTTGTGCTTTTTATACGTTCCCAGAAGTCCTGCTAATTTGTCAAGATCCACCTTAAAAAGGTACCCTCCCCTGGTCTCCCCAGTGGAAAGGGGGTTTGGAGTTAGACAGATGTGAGTTTGAATCTTCGTTGTGCGTGCATCAGGCACACTTTGAGGTGCCTTACGTACATTATCTCATGTGATCCTCACAAAAACCCTGACACAGGCAAGGGTGAGAATAAAAATGTTTAACAGCCAGTGCAGTGTGGGCATGGAAGGGGCCAAATTGCAGCTGGCTGGCCCTGGAGCCCCTAACGCAGATATTCTATGTGATTCCATCTCCTAGACGAGCAAACTGAGGCTCAGAGGGTTGAGCCGGGTGCCCAGGGCACACAGATCCTGAGAAGCCGCACAAAGATTTGCTTATGGAAGGATTGAGAAGATGAACGGCCCGGCCAGCACAGGAGTCTCCCTCAGAGGCTCTTGGGAAAAAGCCGTTTCTCACTTCCTGGTTTCTGGTGGCTTGCTGGCATGCCTTGACTTGTCGCTGTGACACTCCGATGTCTTTCTCCGGGGTCACATGGCCATCTTTGTCTTCTAGCAAACATAGCGTAACCTCTAAAAGGGATACTTGGAATTCCAGTTAGGGCCCCTCTGAAAAATCCAGTCTAACCATATCCCCGCTTCTCAAGATCCTTAATTTTTTCACATCTGCAAAGTTCATTTTGTCGTATCAGGCAGCACTTGGGGATTAGGACCTGGATATGTTGGGGAGCATTATTTAGCCTCCCCCACCCCTTTTCTCCAGAATTTATATTGTTGTGCAAGCACGACTTTCAGGAGATTCAAGGACATTTCTGAATCGTAACACACGGAGTGGCTTCAGACAATATCCATTTACTTTGCTCATGACTTCATGGGTCCCTCATGTGTCTGCAGTCTGTGGGCAGGCGAGCTGGGGGCTGGTCGGCCTAGGACGGCCTCAGACGGAACAGCTCGTGGGCTCCACTCCCTCACTCAGCCTCCAGCAGGCTAGGCTGCTGTGGAGGAGCAAGGCCTGGGGCCCAGGCTCAGCACAGGCACAATGGAATAGTCACGTCTGCCAGGGTCATGTGACCCCAAGAAGCCACCAGGCCAGCAGAAATTCAAGGGGGTGGGCATTAGAGTCACCTCTTGATGGAAGGAGGTACAGGTCAGAGCAGAGCGTGTGGATACTGGGGTGGGGTGCAGCATTGTGGCTATTCGTGCAATCTCTAACACTGGAGACTGGCGGGAGCTGGGACCAGGTAGGGGTGGCCATTGCAGGGGTACAGATGTGCTGCAGCAAGTCCCCATCAGTACCCTCCTCTCCCCGCAGGCCTCTTCAACAGGGAGAAGCTGGTGGTGATGACGCCCCGGCAAACCCTGTTCTCCCAGCAAGGGGCCAGCGTGATCCTGTCCTGCTGGTACTACTACAGGCGACCCCTGGTCTCCCCAGGGCCCGTGGTTGTCAAGTGGCAGAAGCTGTTGGAGAATGGTACCGTGAATCAAGACGTGCTGGTGGCCCTCGGGCCAAGGCAGCACTCCTTCGGAGAGTACCGCGGCCGCGTGCACCTGCGGCCCAACTATGACAAGCACAAAGTGTCGCTGGAGATCCAGGACCTGCGGCTGGAAGACTACGGGCGCTACCGCTGCGAGGTCATCGACGGACTGGAGCACAAGAGCAGCCTGGTGGACCTGGAACTGCGGGGTGAGGCCCCGAGTGGGGCTGGGTGATGCTGGGACCGGGGGACGGCACGGAGGGGCCTCGAGAAAGCCGCCTGGTGTGTGTGCTGTGGACAGGGAGACACGGAGTCCTCCAGACAACTCCATGCCGAAGCTCCCGGTACTACCCCCTTTTTCCAGATGGGGAAACGGAGGCACCCAGAGCTCATAAATGGCAGAGCGAGGGCTTGACCCCAGGCTCACAGGCTCCGGAATGCACGCCCCTCTCCTCCCTTTCGCTGCCCACACTCCATTCTGAGAGAAGGAAGCGGGGGCCGCTGGAGATGAGCCACAGGCAGCGCAGACAAATGAGGCAGCCCAGTGTGAGTGGCAGGGAGTGCTGGGGACAGGGACACGCTGCTAAGCCCCCGGGCGGGTGGTAGCACAGCCTGGGTGGCTCATGAACAGCAGAGGTCTCTTCCTCACGGTTCTGGGGGCTGGAGGTCTGCAGCCTGGCCGGGCAGGGGCCCTGTGCAAGGTCGTAGACCTCTGGCTGTGTCCTCACGTAGCAGAAGGGACTAAGGGGCTCCCTGGGGTCTCCTGAATAAGAGCATGAATGCCAATCACGAGGGCCCCACCTGCATGACCTAGGCACCTCCCCAGGGCCCCGCCTCCTAATACCTTGAGGGTTCAGATTTAAACATGAATTGGGGGAACCCATTGAGACCTAGCACTGGGGTTTCTGCAAAAGGCCTACGAATTAGGTGTGTCCCCATTCTGTTGTTGGGGACATTCATGGGCTGATTAATTCCTTACCTCAACAACAAACAGTTGTTTGCTGAGTGCTGTTATGTGTCAGCCTAGTTCTAGAAGAGAGGTGTAATGTAGGCTCCGCCTTGGACTTGGGCAATGAACAGGAGATGACAGGTTTGCCGAGCTGCTCTGGGGGTGACCTGTGTGTGTGTGTGTGTGTGTGTGTGTGTGTGGAATTTCTGTCCCAGTGGAGGTAGGGGCAGGGGACTGGGGTCTCTAGCCTCCTGGGCCCCTGCACACCCTTCTGAGCCTCCTTTCCTCCTTCCCCAGGCGTCGTCTTTCCCTACCAGCCCTGGCAGGGCCGGTACCAGCTTAACTTCTACGAGGCCCAGCGGGCCTGCCAGGAGCAAGATGCAGTGGTAGCCTCCTTCGAGCAGCTGTTTCAGGCCTGGAAGGATGGCCTGGACTGGTGTAATGCGGGCTGGCTGCAGGACGCCACGGTGCAGTACCCCATCAGGGTGCCCCGGACATCCTGTGGCGGTCCAGACCTGGCACCAGGCATACACAGCTACGGTCCACGCGACCGGCATCTACACCGCTATGATGTGTTCTGCTTCACAGCTGCCCTCAAGGGTGAGTGGGATGGCCGTGCACAGCCCGCGGTGGGCGGGCAGCACCCGGGGGGCCTCAGGGCCCCTCTGTCCGCCCTGGGCACCTCCACCTGGAGCGCCGAGGTGGGGAGGACTTTGATGCTGCTGTGCACACCAGTCATTTCGTGCATCAGACATTTCCTGAGTGCCTACGACGTGCTGGGGCCTGGACGAGGCTCTGCACGTCGCAGACAAGTAAGGTACAGTCTGTCCTCACGAGTGGCTCGTTCCGTGGGAAGATAGACAAGTGAACACAGAAAGTGGCTCCATGCCGTACCTCAGGCATCTGGAAAAATGCTGGCACACCTTAGGTACTCAGTAAATGATGGAAGCTGGTGTGACATTCTGATGGTCCAACCTAGGTGGGGCGCCTGCCCAGGGTACAATTAGGGGAGGGTTGGGGAGGGTCGTACAGGCAGGACAGGAGGGGATGGAGCTCTCAAAGAGGGTGTGAGGACTGGGAAGGTACCCTCCTCCCCAACAATATCCACTGCAGGTGCCCACAGCATGGTGGCTCCCTGAGCTCGAGAGCTGACAGGTCTTTGGAGGCTGACATTTGCTGCAGGCCCTGCTGTCCTCTTGGCCCTCACGCCCCGCTTCCCCACAGGGCAGGTGTACTACCTGCAATATCCTGAGAAGCTGACCCTGGCGGAGGCACAGGCGGCCTGCCGGGACAGTGGCACCCAGATCGCCAAGGTGGGCCAGCTCTTCGCCGCCTGGAAGTTCCGTGGTCTGGACCGCTGTGATGCAGGCTGGTTGGCAGATGGCAGTGTCCGCTACGCTGTGGCTCACCCACGTCCCAACTGCGGACCCCTGGAGCCTGGTGTCCGGAGCTTCGGCTTCCCAGACCCTCAGAGCCGCAAGTATGGCGTCTACTGCTACCGTCCTCGCTAGACATGGGGCCAGCTCCGTCCCCGCCCAGCCCCTGCCCTCCGGGCTGTATTTCCCGGCTGGTTCATTTTTCCTTGTGGGTTGGAGTGATTTTAATACTTATTTTGGGGTTCCCTGGTGGTGTAGTGGCTAGGCTTTGGCACTCTCAATGCCTGGGTTCGATTCCCAGCCAGGGAACTACCAAAAAAAATATTTATTTTTATTTTTGAATGAATATTTATGCTTAAATGTTCGAGACAACGTGTTTTGCATAGTTTTAGAGATATGAATTTAAATGGAAGCATTGCATAGCATCCAGAATCACATTTTCTGATATTGTTCTAGTTAAAATGTGTTTGATTTTCAATTACAGCTAACATTAGTTTGTATTAATTTCAGTTGCATAGCATCGTGGTTAGACATTTCTGTAATTTAAGAAGTGATCCCCCCGACGAGTCTAGTCCTGGCACTATACGTACCTATTACCGTATTACTGACTACATTCCCTGTGCTGTAGTTTACATTCACATGACTGTTTTGGTTTTTTGGGGGGTGGGGGGTGGAGGTAGTTCCCTGACTGGGAATTGAATCCAGGCCACGGCATTGAGAGCGCCGAAGCCTAGCTGCTACACCACCAGGGAACCCCCCAATTTGCACTTCTTAACCTCTTCACCTTTTCCACCAAAATGTTCTCTGTATCTGTGAGTGTTTCTGTTTGTTTACTTTGTTCGTTAGATTCCACATGTAAGCGAAATCACATTGCACCTTTCTCTGTCTGACACGCTCCACTCAGCACGGTTCCCTCCAGGTCCATCCATGCCACAGCAGGTGGCAAGAATCCATTCCTTCCCATGGCCGAGCAATATTCCAGCACCAGTACTCTGGGCTGGGGAGCCCGGTGTAGGGTGGAGTCCCCTGCCTCTCTGTGGGGAACCTCCGCGGCCGGGATGTCCCTCCCAGTTTTCACCTGCCACTCAGAGGTTGGGGGCCGGCCCATTTTGCGTCTCCCTGTCCCCCAGTCTCGACGTGGCTGTTGCTTTGTATCCTCCGATATAAAACTTCTGTTCAGCTGGATCTCAGGTGGTTCTCCAGGTTGGTGGTTCCTAACTGAGATGTAATTTTGATGTGTTCACGGCATGAGGCAAACACAGCCTTTATCTACTCTGCCGTCTTGGATCCTCATCCTGCCATGTGGTTTTTTATACTTCTCAAATTCATTTTTTAAAAAATTACTATTTTTGTAAATCCAACAGATTGCAAATCCACCCTTTGCTTAGGTGGATGTCCCAAGGCTCCCCCAACCGGGAGTCCTCCTGCCTCTCTCCTCTGGGACAGTCGAAGTTCCTGGGCTCAGGCGGGCTCCCTGCTGTCACTGAGTCTAGCCCGTCACTGATGCCTAGATGGGGGCAGTGACATGATGGCTGCAGTTCCCCCTCGGCTTCAGCCTGGTGGGGAGAGGATGACCGGGGCTCTGAGCTGGACTTAGGGCCTCGCAGTCTCTTGCCCCCTCCGACTTCTCCATGAAGCTTCTGTGGCTGCAGCTAGCGTGGCCCAGGAGCGAGGGCTGGAGGTGGGTCCCTGAGCTCCCGTGTGAGATCCCAGGGAAGGAGGAACTCCCCTTCCATGCTTCCTGTCTCTCTGGGTTCAGAGTCTGTATTTTGTTCTCATTTTGTTCCTGACTTGGGGAGCGGCCCTCGGTGTATATGAATTCTTCGGACAATAAATGGTGCTGTGACCCACCTCCTGTATCCTAGGCCTCCTCTCTGTCCTGGTCTGCATTGCGTTCTACCAATTGGCTCTTCCATGTGAGCAAAACAATTTGATATCAAAGGACCAGACTGTGCAAAGTGACCAGATGTCTCACTTGAGTTGTTCTTTGGTGGTTTGCCAACTGGCAGATCCACACGCAGCACCCACTGACCGCCACACACACACACACACTCACACACACTCACATGCTCACACAGACACACTCATACACTCACACACACACACACACACTCTCACATGCTCACACAGACACACACACACACTCACACACACTCACATGCTCACACACACTCATACACTCACACTCACACACACACACTCACACTCCTACACACATATACACACATGCACACACACACTCACATATACACACACACACCCTCTATCCACATGCACACACTCACATACACACACACACCATCAAATCCACATGGACCCTTGTGACATTAAAGTACAACAGGTGTGACTGTCCCAGGCTCTCTGAACAAAGAGAATTCACACCAATTTGGGGTTATTTGATCAAAATGGTGTCCCTGGGGCCACCATTCCAGTAGACCCTGGACCACGACTGCCTTCTCATTAAATTAAAAAAAAAAAAAAAAAGGGAAAAGAAATAGATCTCTTCCAATGTCTTTATTTATAATTATCATAATCTTCATTTTTAAAAATATAAATAGGTGCACGGAACCCTGGTGCCTGCACGGTCCCGGGGGTGGGGGGAGGAGGGGGAAGGGTGGGGGGGGGCGCTCCCAACTGGGAAGGAAGTGCCCCCCGCCCAGCCCTGCCGAGAGAGATGACACCTGCTAGGGTGGCAGACCCAGGTGAGGGGACGCTGGAAGAGGGACCCCTTGGAGGGAACCCGACCCCCACGCACGGGAGACCCCTCGATAGTTCGCTCTCTCCTGCCTGCTCACCCTGGGCTGCAGGAACCTGCCCCTCCCCCCAGGCTCCTCCCCAAGCAGCCCCTCCCGGCCCCTCCTCACCCCTACATTCAGCTGTGGTGCCCAGGTCTTCACGCCCTGGGCCTCTGCCCCTTCCAGCTCCTTCTGCCCCCTCCTCCCTCGTCCCTAGCTCTCCTTGGAGGTGAAAGAACCAGCGATTGCACTGCTCTTGGATAAAGTCAGGAAACAAAAAAATAGTCTTCTTTATTTAACTTAACCCCTCCCTGCTCCCCCTGTCCCTGCACTGGTCCCTGGAAAGGCACGACGGGAGAATGAAGGAATGTCTCTACACTCAGTCCATGGGTTACATTACGTGTGCTTTGCTTTGGCATTTGGGGGGTGGGGTGGGGGGAATCAGATGCAGTTTTGGCGATTTGAGGGTGGGGTGGGTGCATACACAATGTGGGGTTTAATGTTTTTTCCTTCTTTAATGGAATTCCTTATATGACAGGAAGCGACAGGAAGAGGACACCTTCCGTGTGGGAAGTCAGCCTGGCGAGGCTCCTGGGCTCAGCATCCTGGGGGCGTCCCGGGAGCTCCCCTCAGTGGGCCGTGCTGGGGCGGCTCCTCTGAGGGGATCGAGAGCTCCGCTTCTGTAGTCTGCGCTTGTAGGTGGCGGCTGGGTGACAGGGAGAGGGAACGATCTTGGTGAATGTGGGGGAGAAGGTGGGGCCAGCCTAGCCAGCCCCCATCCTGCCCTCTCTCTACCCTGGGTCCCTCCCTGGTTTTGATTTTTCTCAGAACCACCTTGGGCTAAAGGGTTTCGGGCTGGTATTGGAAAGGAATGTGGGCCACCTGCTCCCTCTTCCATCCTCTAGGTGAAAGAGAGCCCTCCCTGGGGGCCAGGGGCGGTGATCAGTGACCTTGCCCATGGGTGGAGTGGATAGCTGGGGCTCAAGATCCCCAGGAGAGGGTGCTCCGGGCACAGGGAGCATCGCCTTGGTGGTAAGTTGTGACACTGTGCCCACGAGGGGTGGGACGGTGCTCACGGTCTGTGCAGGTGATCCGAGGCTCCTCCCACTGCCCGCTGGGCAGGCACCGGATGGTGGGCACGTGGCGCTGGACGAAGCCCTCGGTGCACTGGTACCGCACCAGTGAATTGATCTCGTACCGGTCCTTCTTGTGTCCAAAGGTCCTGGCATGCTCCACCGTGGGGGGCTCTCTGCAGGCCACTGAGGGGCAAACACCCTTCAGAGAGGGCTCTCAGGGCCACCCATGCCTGGGGTGACCCAGTGTTGTGCCCTCTGGCTATGCTGAGACAGCCGGGAGCCTGAAGCACCGTGATGGGGACATGGAACCTGGACACCCCGCCGGGAGCCCTGACGGCTGGCCAGGGGGCTGTTTCCGCGCAGCTCTCAGAATCTAGGAGCCACTGGTTCTACCGCCTGATGAGTTACAGCAGCAGGAAGGGAGCAGGAGCAAGGTCTTCAGCATGCAAAGCCAAATAAGCCAGACAGAAAAAGCCAAGAAGCACATGATTCCACTCCGATGTGCAACACAAAGCAGAAAGCAACAAAGAAACAACTCATGGAGACAGTCAGTAGTTGAGTGGTCAGTGGTGATCTGAGGGTACGGGGGGAGGGGTGCGAGAGAAGGGCCAGGGTCTCAGATACCCGGTGATGGAAAGAGAACTGACTCTGGGTGATGGACACGTCACACACAGGCGGTGTACTATAGAATTGTACACCAGGAACCGATGTAATTTTTAGTACCCAATGTCACCCCAATACATTTAACAATATAAAATATAAAGCATCTTAAGGAAATGAGAAGACACAACGCAGGGGAAAGGTAGAAACAGAGGGTGAGAGCCAGGCCAACCGTGATTTATGAAAACTTCCTGATGCAGGGAGGGGAGCAAAGGGGGACCTAAATGATCCCCTGGAGTGTACTTGCCCTTGGCCATTGTCCCTGGGGTGCTGGTTCTGGGGGAGGTCCCCCAGGTCAGCTCCAGCCTACTTCACAGCAGCGAAGTGACAGCAATGGCCAGGAGACGAGTGACCTGCGCTTGTCTCATCGCCCAGCAGGAGCCTGAAGTCCGGACCCCCCCACGCGGACCACCCCCCTATCCCCGGCAGGCTTACCTGTGCCCTTTTTACACGTGAAGGGCAGGTGGTAGTTGCAGGGGACGTCATTCCACTCGCCCTTCTCGTGCCAGATCATCACCACGCAGTCCTCTCCGGAAGCAAAGAAGTTGTCAGGCTGGTTGGGGCGCCAGTTCTCAAATTGCTGTGGGGGGAGTGGGGAAGGGGTGAAGGGGAGGCGCGAGCCTTGTGGCTTGGCCTGACCCCTGCTTTCGTCCCGGTCTCCTGGGCGCCACGGAACCCACGGGCCCTCCAAAGAACTGGTCACACCACCTAGCTGTTGTCCTCAGGAGCTCAGAACCCCAGGGTGTCACCATTCCCATTAATGAGCTGTCACCACTCCCGTCTTTCACCGGGGCCGGCAGGGGCTGGGCACACAAGGTGCCGCCTTTGGGTAGGACCGGGTGGCAGAGACATGGCTCCCAAGTCCGCTCTGCCTCCCCAGGCTTTGCCCTCTAGCCTGGTTCTGGGACAAACAGAGTCCCCTGCCCCGTGACCCAGTTCACAGTCACCCCTTCTGGGATGCCTTCACTGACAGCAGCACTGACCACGTGTGTTGTTCCTTTGGCAGCCACGTTGCTTCCTGTCTGTCTGTCTGTGTCCTCTGTGGACAAGGAACCCTTCTAAAGCTTCCATATGCCCCTCATGGTGGTTGGCCTTCGTCACCCCGCTCCCTCCACACCGAACTTCACCCCGGGCTGGCGTCCAAGGCGGAGGCCAAACCAGAGAACAGCATCCCTGCCCTCGGGCACCCGTCCCACAGCTGCTTGGGGCCGGGTGTGTCTGCAGGGGTGTGACTGCGTGTGTGTGTGTGTGTGTGTGTGTGTGTGTGTGTGTGTGTGTGTCTCTCTCTCTCTCTCTCTCTGGCCTGGGAGGGTGTGGGGGTCTTTATCCCCCTCCTGGGGCCCCCAGCAGAACTCACCAAGGAGTGGCCATCTGACCAGCGGAAGTCCCCTTCGATGGTCCTGTCGTTCAGGCCGATCCACTGGTAGTCTTGAGCGTTGCCTGGGGAGAGGGCACGGTGTTGGGCATGGCGCTGGCCACCCTGCCGGCGTCTGGGAAACTGGAGCTCATAGAAGTGGAGGGGCTGAAGGGGTGTGGCAGGAGGCGGGTGGGCTCCAAGCAGCACGCCACCTGCTTGCAGGGGTCCTGACAAGGGTCTTAGTCCATGCGTGTTGGTGACAGCCACAGGTTAGCCTGGGGCCGACGCTGACAGACAGTGGGCTGTCCTACCCCAGAGCCACTGGCCTCGAAGGCCTCTCTTCTCTGGTCTCAGGGACTGAGGCTCCCTTCCCCCACCCCTGCAGCCACACTGGGCCAAGTCTGGTGGCTTCCGGTGAGGCCCTCGGCCTCTTCCCGGGGCCTGGGGACCCCGCCGCACTCACTGTTGACAAATTCCTGCTCCTCGGGGGTGACAATGCTGCTCAGGTGCGACTGCTGCTCCCGACAGCGGCTCTCGGCATCCACCCAGCTCTCGCGGTCAGGGAAGTGGCGGTAACAGTGGCCCTGGAACTTGGTCCAGCCCTCCTCGCACAGCTCCTGGTCTGCAACACAGGTCAGGGGCTTGAGGGGAGGGGCCGAGGCCGAAGCGGGTGGCCGTGGTGGCTGCCCATCGTCTCCCTGCCTTCCGTGTCACACCCCCAAAGGAGGGGAGAGGCCCAGCTGGATGGAGGCTCAGGCTGGCAGCCAGGAAGGCCTGGCCCTGGGCCCCTGGGGCTTCTGGGCATGTTGCCACCTTCTGGGAAATGCCAGAGACCCTTCCTTGCCCTGATGCCGGTTCCCCACCCCCAAAGCTTTTCTCCTGTTGAGGCCTGCTCTGCAGAGGGGGTAGAGTTCAGCGGGCCAGACAAAAAGGTGGGAAGGTGGGAGGTGCTGAGGCTCCGAGGGGCTCCCAGGGAGCTGCGGGGAGGGATGTGGAGGTGGCAGCAGCAGGCAGGGCTGAGGGCTCAAAGCAGAGCCTGGGGTGGGGACCGAGGGGCAGCCATGTCTGCTTCGGGGCCAGAGCAGACGCAGAACTCTGTCTGCCCTGCACGGCCATCTCCAGCTGAGAACACGGCCTGCCTCTTGGAGGCCAGGGCAGCACCCCTCCCCGCCCCAGTCCATGACCCTGAGGCTCTGGCTTTTCATTTCCTTTCTTGGTGGCAGTTGAGGACAGGGGAGGAGCCTGCCCCTCACACACGGTCATGGGTGCAGGAGAAGGAGCAGTCTAGAGGGACGGACAGAGGCAGGGGCGTGCTGAAGCCGGACTGGACAGGCTTGGGAGAGCCACTGTGAGTGTGTCTTCCCAACTCTGCCTTCAGTGACACCACGGTGATAGCTTTAACCTGGTCCTGGTCGGGGGACTCTCCCTCAGGAATTGGCAGATGCTGCAAATCAGGGCCCCCCCTCCCTCTCCAGGAGCCCGCGGTGAAACCCAGCCCTGGCCAGGGGGAATTCCAAGACCCCCTCTTCCCTCTGCCTCTGGGTCTCCCAGGTGGAGGGCACCGCTAGGGACCTGGGGCTGAGCGTAGGGCCGAGAAGCCCTCAGGTTGCAGGGCAGTCTCCCTGTTTGGGGGCCACCAACAGTCTGGCTATGCCAGGAAGGACCAGTCTCTGCAGACAAGGAGGCTTAGGCTGGAGGGGCGGAGGCGTGGCAGGTTTGGGGAAGCAAGGAGGGAGAGAGCAGGAGGCCGGCAGCCTGCGGAGAGGGTGGCAGAGCGGCAGCAGGGCCGAGGAGGATGTCCCTGGTCCCCACTGCCAACGCCTCTGGAGGCAGGTCTGCAAAGCAGGCTGAAGGGCCTCAGAGGTGGCGTGCCACCAAGGGGAGGCCAGTGGCATCCTCCCAGGGCTGCCTGTGCCTGCCTGGGGGCTGCGCTGGGCAGGCCAAACTGGGAGGGGCCGGGCAGGGCAGGGTGCTGGCTCTGAGGACAGGATTCCTGGAAGGCTGCAAGAAGCAGAAGGCCAAGCCAAGGCCTGGGTCACCCGTGCTGGGCTGGGAGCTGTCCTCACGGAACGGGAGGACAACGCGGTGCTGCTGAGCTGGCCGTCCAGGCCCGGGGCCCAGCTGGGCAGCGCCACGCCATCTCTCTGCTCCGTCAAGTGTCTGTGCGGACCTTCCAGGTCCTTCTCCCCTATGAGGAGTATTTTTTGGCATCCTGGGGGAAAATATCCTTATAACTCTCCACTCCCACCGCAGCCAAGACCCCCTGCACCAATTTCTTGGGGTCTTGGGGAGAAGGGGGAGGGGGGAGGCTGCAGGCGGGGAAAGGATTCTGGTCTTTTCTTCCAGAAGGCTGAAGTCCCTCTACTAATCTGTGGCCTTGGCAGTGCCTCCAAGCTGTCAACCCCAAACTACCTCCCACAGTGCTTGGGACCAAAGGGAGGCTTCCCGGGAGTTCCAGTTGCTTTCTGGAAGTTTCTGGGTGATCCAACCTGAGAGTTTATTAAAAAAACGGGTTTCAGACCCTGCGCACTCCCAGTCCTACGTGGGCCACTGCTACGAGCAGCCGTAAGCCCGGTCTCCCCCTTTCTGAGGTGGGATGCCCTGAGGTCCAGGAGGGTGGGGGGAAACCAGGAAGCCCTGGTGGTAGGAGAGCTGGGGCCTCAGTCCAGCCCTGGGGGGGGGTCCCTGGCACACAGCTCTGCTTGGCAGAGCCCGGCCCAGGTGTAGAAGCAGAGGTTGGCAAGACCCCAGAGATGAAACTCAGCCCCTGCCCCTTACAGCGAGGCCCTGTGCTCTCTGGCCAGCCCTTTGCCTTGCACAAGGGAGGGAGAAAGGAAGTGTGGGTCAGAGCGGCAGTGACATGGCAGCTGTCATGGTGGTGATGAGAAGGTGACATGCGGCAGTCCCTGCTCATGTGTGACTTGAGTGTGCTGGTGACACGGGAGCTCTCTCCAGGGAAGAAAAAGAGGTCAGCTTGGCCAGTGTGGCACGGTGGCTCCCAAGGCCATACAGGGACCACCAGAGTCACACGGGCGACACAGCAGGCAGACACATGCCCATGAGCATGCCGGGAAGATCTGCGGCTGTCATCCGAGCAACACAAATGCACGGAATCGGCTCTGTCCTCTTAGTCTGATGCCTGCCCCGACCTTGATGGTGGCATCAGCAGGTCTGGAAAGGTTAGTGTTTTGAAGGTCCCCCAGAGTCCTACACTCCAAGGTGCAGGCCGGCCCGGCCTGCGTGTGTCTCCTGTGGTCACATCAGACAATGCCCCAGAGGTGGGTTTTCGTGGGGAACAGCAAGACAAGGCACGGGAGGGAATGGGGCGGACCTCTCAGTCGTGGCCCCTGAGACGGCTGTCTGGATGGACAGTGGGGGCCCCTGCCACGGCCTAGAGCCTGTGGTTAGAAGGGAAGGTGAGGGAGGAGGGGGTGCAGCAGTTAGTAACATTAGCTGAAGCCGAGACGGCCGTACCGATCTCACACAGGTCCCCTCGGTAGCTGGGAAGGCATAAGCATGTGAAAGAGTCGATGGCGTCCACGCAGGTGGCTCCATTCAGACAAGGGCTTGAGAGGCACTCATCAATGTCTGCAAGAAACCAAGGGCCACCATTAGGACGCAGCCGGCAACTCCAGCCTCGCGAGCCCTGCGGCCTCTGTGTGGGTGGCCAGCCCCGCGGCTCTCCGGAGCCCGGGGACGGGTGGCTGGATTTCCCAAGCTCTGTTGCTGCTGCTGCTGCTGCTGCTGCCGCCACCGTGGAGTGCTGAGCCCCAGATCCAACCAGGGCTTTCTCGGATGTGGGTGTGATTCTTGATTGGCTATCGCGGAGCACCGGAGCCCGACTGCCCGTGGGTGAAGAGACTGGGTGCTTCTGAGGCCAAATGCCTCGTGTGGGAGCGAGCCCGGAGTTCCTCCACGATGCCTCGGCTTGAGGCTATTTCAAGGAGCCATGGGGTCTGAATGGTCTCTGAACTCGGCGGTCAGCAAGGACACTGGAAGTCCAGTTCTTGAAGTGTGGTTGGAGTTCTTTCTTTTCCTTGCCGCCTCTGTAGTTACAAACCAAGGTAAGAGGGCGAGACCGTGCTAAAAAGGAACGAGGGGTCTGCAGAGAAAATGAGCAAACGGCAGCACGGGATATTTGCAGGAGTCTCATTAAAATCTGGGGGTTGCAGACACTATTTCTGTCTTCAGTACATAAGATCCTAGAGCATCTTGTGAAGATAAAGCCAGTAGTGTTCTCTTGTGGGGACGGAAACCCAACTTTTCCCCCAGGTATTCTCCTTCCATCCTGATGCCTCAGCATGTGGACGTCTCCGGGGAGTCACAGTTTCTACAGGGGCTCCGTCCGGGCTGGTGGGAGACCAGTGTTGGAAGCTGGGGACATGGACAGGCCACCATCAGCCTCTTATTCCCAGACAGGCTCATCCCTTCTGTTCTTCTGGTCCAAGATGACTTTTCTGATTCAACTTCTTTGTGGGACTTTAGGAGGTAAATCATTGGCCTTTGCATCACATTTCCCTCCGTTCAGTGGTGGTGAGAACGGAATCTCCTCATCTGGTCTTCCTGCATCTCTCTGAGAAGGCGCATACCTGGGGGGTCTCTTCAGCTCTCTCCGTATTTGTACTCCAAAGGCTCCTGCTGGTTTTTTCTGGGCTACTGCGTCTGGGCACGTGATAGAAGCTATTGTGAAGCTCTTCTTCCCAGGAGATTATCAGAGTCTTCAATGAGTGGGTTCTACTGGCTCAGGGGACATCATCATTTGTGTTGTGCCTTGGTATGTGCACCTGTGTTCAAACAACCTTCAGGACCTGACTTGTCTAGGGGTGGTCTCCACGTCAGCAGTGTCCTACATTTGCTCCAGGACTTAGTTCTTGCCTCTCACAAGAGCAGACTACACCCTTGAAAGTCAACCCTCTGATGAGAAGGCAAAAGCACTTCCTTCGGGACCAGTGCATAGTAGCCACTTCTAGACCAGAGTTGGGTTTGTGCAATGGGTGGCCCGAGGGTCTCAAGTCCTCAGGCATCTCCTCTCTTCCCACCAAGTTCTCCATTTCATCTCAGAGACTGCACACCATGGATGAGAAACCAACAGTTCCGAGGAACTGACTGAAATCCCAGCATGCATTTGGATTCCCAGCATGCACCAGGATTCTCAGCAGCAGCAGTAGCAGCAATAGGTCAGGCTGGTCAGCCGGGCGGAAGCTGGGGGTGGCTCTCCCGTTTCCGGAAAGCTACTGTTCTCTTTGGTCCATTAGCATCATTATGGGAGATGGGAAGCACTGGGCAAGGGGGTATTAAGCAAATGTAGGCGCTAAAGCAGTTGTACAGAGCGGGGGACAGGAGTGGCCTGTGGGGAGAAGAGCCAGACGTCAGCCCCGGGGCCTCGGGCTGGGCCCATGGGGGAGAGAGCAGGAAAGGTGGGGGCCCCCAGGGACACCAGGCCAGGTGGCTGCCAGTGTCCCAGGGGCTTATCGCCCTCCCCCAGGTGGCCTGACGTCCAGCGAGCACTGTTGTTTTCCTTCTGTGTTTGGCCAGGGCACAAAACCTGAGAAGGTGGCAGGGACTGACACTGCAGGGACTGGTTCCTAGGCTTGGGCCTGGGAAGCACGGATGAGCCGGGGGAGAAAGACCCCAGTTCCGAAGCCCAGAGAGCCTGTGGGTACCCCTGGGGCACTTTAGAGAGGTTGAGAGTCAGCATCTCCAGCAGGAGGAACAGGGCTGAGTGATGGGGCTTTCTGATTGGCCACTCAGGCCTGGGGTGCCTCTGCTCTCCTTCCTTTGGCTGGAAGAGCCACACTGGCCCTGCATCGCCACCTCTTTCTGTGAAGGGCAATGAGGACATGGCTCATTTTCTGGAGTGCAGAATGGGGGACCCCAGACTAGGTGGGGACAGGTGGAGGAAGGGAGAGGCCTTGGACATTGGGCAGACTGCACGAAGGAAGAGAAGAAAGACAGAACCAGTATAGCTCAAGAATCTTCTCTGAGCCAGATACTACTCGCTCACACATTATCCCCTCAGGGTACAGTCCCTGGGGTCACAGTGGCCCAGTGCAAACTCTGTCCCCTGGGCGGTAAGGCCAGGACCCGCCCACTCTGACCACAGAGGCCCACAGTATCCTCAGTCATGGCCCCCACATGTCAGGGAGTGAGGAGATGTCCACCCTGGTGCCTGTGCATCTGTGCATACATACACACCTCCCACGTAAGTGCCAAGTGTAGAGCCTATTCATATTACGGGAGCAAATACTGTCACGAGGTGCTAATTTGCATATATATTAACATGCATATCAACATGGAAGTCTTCTTTGCGTGCCATGTAAAATAGCTGCCAGGCGCCGGTTGCCTGGTGGGGGCTGTTTTATCCCAGGACTCAGGCCTCTGCCTCTGCCTGCGTCCTAGGAATGAAGGTCTCATCTTTTACGGAAGACCCTGGTGCCTGATCCCTGTCTTTGGGCAGAGGCTGAAGTGAGGGGGTGGGGTAAGAGGGCATTTCTTCCCTCCAGGATGGTGGTGTTGATGAGACACAACACCTCATGGCCGCAGGCCTCGAAGTGTTCAAGGAACAACAGGCCATTTCTCGTCATCTCGTTTTGGGGGCCACCTCCAATCAGAGGATTCTCCAGCCTCCTCACCTGTCCCATAGACTACTGACGCCTGGCTAAGGACAAACCAAGCGCCAGGGTGGACACCCAGTGGCAGGTTGCGGCCAGGTCACACAGCTGACCTGTAGCCATGAATCCTGAAGCTGGGGGTGACAGGCACTGCCTGTGTTATCTCCTTCAGGTCAAAAAGGGAACCCAAACCTCACCCCAACCCAAGCATGAAGCGTCCTGCAGGGGCTTTCCTGGAAAGGTTCGCTCTGCACGGTGGCATATGGTAGCCCCTGGGAGTGTCCCCCCCAGCAACTGGGGGGGCTATCCCCGATACACACCCCCATTCAGCATTTCTTGGAAGTCTCAAGTTTTATCTTCAAAATTCAAGCACATTTCGCATTCCACTCCTCAAACAGTCACTGGCTTCACAAGACACTAGCTATTCCCTTTAATTACTTGACATTTTCCCTCTTAAACCGTCGTGCAGGATACATGCCCTAGGAAGACGCGCCCGTTCTTCCGGTGGCTTCTACCCCCACACGTCACCGCGCACCTCTCCTCCCCAGCCGGACAGGGAGCTGGAGGCTCAGCTGACCTTGGGCACTCCTTCTGCCTACAGCCCCTTCTGGGCACGAAGGAGGGCCCTTCCTCCTGTGTCTGCATTCCCTGCTCCCAGGAGGGTCTTACCTATGTTGCAGTGCTCGCCAGTGTAGCCAGGGGGGCACAGGCACATGATGTGTCCCTCCGTCTCCTGGCAGGTCCCAGCGCCACAGGGCTCCTCGGCACAGGACCTGGCAGGGGCTGCAACCCCCAGGGAGAGGCTGAGCATCCAGAATCTACAGCTGCCTCCCCCGAGCTCGTGAGGGTCAGCATGTTTTGGTGACTCTGTCTCTCGTGGACACCCAGGCCCAGCATCTGGGGTGGGGCTCTGACTGGGAAAGCTCTTTCAGCAGACTGGGAGGTGCAAGGGACCCCAAAGCAAAGAGCAGTGGCAAAGGGTCAGTAACTGGTGGCCGGATGGGGTTGAGGTGAGACAATTACTACAGGACAGAGGAGTCCCTTGTGCTGGGGAGGAGATAGGGACACAGGGTCTAGAGTCAGGTTCAGCCAAAGTGGCACTTCAGCATTCCTTACATTGTGCTGGTTTGAACCCTGCACAAAGTATATATGTGGGCACACATATCATCAGTAGGTCCATTCGCTCACCCCAGACTTAGTCCATGGGAAGGGGACAGGAGCAGAATGTTCACACTGCATAAAGGGTGATCGTCCCCTCCGGCTGTGTTGAGTGCAAACAATCAAGTTCACCTATAAATGTTCCTTTGGTGTAACTTTAGTGGACCGGTAACAACCACTAATCTTTATGAGTATGTACTGTGTGCAAAGTGGGATGCTAAGTGCCTGTTTTGTATATGTTTACATGCTGTTTAATCTTCCGAGGCACTATTCCTATTTTACAGATGAGGATCAGAGAGGTTAAGAAACTTGCCTGAGGCTGCACAGCTGATCTGTGGGGGCGCTGTGCTTGGAACCGTGAATCTGCACTGTGTCCTTCTATGCCTCTGTCCAAATTACCCAAGCACGTTTAAAGGAAAAAAGCCCCAAACATACCTGCAGTGGTTGCCTCTGGGTCTTCTGGCCCTTCTGGAGATGTTGGGGTGGAAGTGTCCATTGGAAAGGTAGCCATTTCGGCTGTTTGGGTCTCTTCTCCTGAGTGCAAGGGGCTTGAGGATTCGATCTCTAGATGCGCCTCTGCAGGGCGCTGGGTCTGCTGGGTCCATTCAAACTCTGGGGTGCTGGTGCCGATGACAATATCCAGCCCCGACATGTGACCGGGCAGGTCTCCACTGATTTCAGTCCTGTCTCCGGAAGCCACAGGAGTGACCGAAGGCCAGCCCGATGTCTCTGTGCCCACATCATAGGTGGTGCTCGACTCCCCACTCACTTCTGGTGGGTTGGAATCCTCCCTAGGTCCCTCCTGAAAGGTTGAGCTGCTGCCGCTCACTCCCAGGCCTGAGGCTCCCTCCAGATCAGCTTCGTGGATGGCAGAGGTGGCTTCACTCAGATCGGGGGACCCGGAAGCTCCTCCGCTGGCCTCAGGGGCAGCAGACACCCCAACCCCAGTCTCAGGATAGGCAGATGTCTCACTGCTGGATTCTGGGACAGATGACGCTTCTACCCCAGACCCGGAGAACCTCGGGGCAGCTCCACTGATGTCCCCAGACGCAGAGGCTTCTGCAGTGGACTCAACAAGCTGGGGGGTGTATGTCAAAGGGGGTCTCTGGCCGAGTTCCTGGGAAATAGTTGGCTCAGTAACACGCTCTATGAACTCAGAAGTGATTAAAGTAACTTCTGGAAGTCCTGAGGCCTCCCCGCTGGTGCTCGTGGCTGCAGAGGATCCCCCACTGGCATCGATGGTGCCAGAAAAGTCCCCACTGAAATATGGAGTACTTAGTAGCTCCCCACTGGGCTCTCCCAGCCCGGACTGCAGGCCACTTAGGTCCAAAAATCCTGAATGGTCCCCAGAGGTGGTGGATGCTCCAGAATGGGCCCCACTGAGTTCCAGCATGCCCGAAGGCCCTTCCCCAGCCTCCTGGGCTGTTGGAGCCTGAGTCACAGACTCCACCAAAGTTCTGTCCACAAGAGAGACAGTGGGGAAGCCCGATGGAAGTCCGCTGCCATCATAGGCTCCTGAGGGCAGGCTGCTCCCCAGCTCGGTGCCAGAGGCCTCTCCACTGATCTCGGTTACCCCACTTGGCAGGCCACTGAATTCTGGAGGCTGTGGTGTGAACCCACCGAAGTCAACTGCTCCAGAAGCCTGTCCACTGACATCCACCATTCCAGATATGCCCGAGAGGTCCGTCTCCCCGGAAGGGAGGCCACTGAGTTCCACGGACCCTAAACCTTCTTCTTCTTTAAACGTAGTTGGAGTCACTTCAACCAAAGTGGTGTCCACAAAGGTAATGCCAGAAGATTCGCCACTGCCACTCATGGCACTGGAGGCCAGGTCAGGCATTCCGGATGTTATTCCACTGAACCCTGGCAACCCCGATGGCTGCCCACTGAGATCAGGGACCCCAGACAGTTCTCCACTCAGGTCGGTCATGCCAAATGGTTGACCACTGCCAAAGAGGACTCCAGAAGCATCTCCGCTGACATCTGGTTGTCCGGAGGACAGTCCACTAAGCTCGGTTACTCCAGAGGTTTCCCCAGGAAACCCTGATGGCTGCCCGCTGACCTCAAAAACCCCAGATGTTCCCCCACTGATGTCAGGAAACCCCGATGACTGCCCACTGACACCAAAGAGCCCAGATGTTTCCCCACTGATGTCAGGAGACCCAGAGGCCTGGCCACTGAGTTCATCTCCTGAAGCGAGTCCACTAGCTCCCCCACTGATGTCCAGCTCCCTGAAGGGCAATCCAGATAGGTCTCCAGCGCCACTGATGCCAATGGTTCCCCTCCCTTCCAGTTCACCTGTGGGGGTGGCTGTGACCACTTCCACCAGAGTAGTGTCCACGAGGGAGACCGTTGGGAACCCAGATGGAAGGCCGCTGAAGTCAGGCAGGCCGGAGGATGGGCCGCTTCCAAGGTCCATTCCAGAATACTCACCACTAAATCCAGAGGGAGGGCCACTTGCTTCTGGAGCCTGCCCACTTCCTAGAGTTCCAGAAGGTGTTCCGCCCAAGTCCACGGCACCAGAAGCTGACCCAATGAAGTCTTCTCTTCCAGAAGGCAACCCACTGAGGTCCTCAGCTCCAGAAGTAGAGGTCTCTAGACCCTCTCTTCCAGAAGGAAGTCCACTGAGGTCATCCTCTACTCCAGAGGCAGAAGTCTCTAGATGATCCTCTGCTCCAGAAGGAAGTCCACTGAGGTCCCCTACTCCAGAGGCAGAGCCCTCCAGGCCCCCACCTCCAGAGGGCATCCCACCAACTTTAGGAGCGCTGGACCATGTAATTTCTTCCCCCTCTCCCGAGGTCAGTCCACTTCCCACAGGCAGGCCTGAGCCCGTGGCAGAGGTGACACCGCTGGAGTCAAGGTCTTCCCAGGGCAGGCCGCTGGCGCTGCCCTCAGAGGGCTGCCCGCTGGAGTCTGGGTGGCCCGAAGCTTCTCCACTCCCTGTGAAGTCACCACTGACTTCCGGCGCCCCGGACGCCTCCCCAGAGCCTGGCAGCTCTGACCCACTGGGTACTGGGGGTGACGGTGGGAATGGCTCCTCCGAGGGGAACGGCTCCTCTGAAGGGAAGGGCTCCAGGGAGGGGGATGGCTCCTGGGATGGGGAGGGCACTTCCGAGGGGATGGGCACTTCTGAGGCAGAGGGCACTTCCGAGGGGATGGGCCCTTCAGAGGCGGAGGGCACTTCCGAGGCAGAGGGCTGCTCTGAGGCCAAGGGCACTTCGGTTGCAGAAGGACCTTCTGTGCTCGCTTCTGTTGCTGCGCTTGTGGGAGGCCAAGTAGGAGGGACCCCTGGAAGAAAGGAGGAAGAGTGACCGGGTGTGGATTTGAGAACTCTGCCCCGTTTTCAGCTCACGCAGAGAAGCTGAACTCCGTGCCCTCCACAGTGCAACTTTGCCCTCAAGAGCTCCGAGACGTGTGCCGACGTTTTCTCCTGGAGCCTTGCACTGACAGTGTCCCTAGAAAGAAAGTTGGAAGGAAGGGAGAGAGGGAAAGAGGGGACCAGGAAACTCACCACCGCCCTCAGCCTGTGTTCTGTGAAACTTTAGGGGTCACCATCCACACAACCCACTGGAATGTGGGGGACCAGCTACCACTGAGGGCAATCAAGGCCACCCTTCGAGTACTTCCATATCATTATCTTGTTTATCTAACCCCGCGGTTCTCCAAGTGCGTTCCCTGTACCAGCTGATAGAAAAGCAAATTCTCAGACCCTCTCCCCCTCCAACTCCACTGAATCAGAGAACCTGGCGTGGGGGGCAGCATGCTGTGATTTAGTAAGCCCCGCCCC
>PVJL010015067.1:0-25720 GCA_004026885.1 Lyroderma lyra | reverse complement strand
CCCAATTTTCTGAGGAACCTCCACACTGCCTTCCACAGTGGTTGTACCAGTTTGCACTCCCACCAGCAGTGTACCAGAGTTCCTTTTTCTCTGCATCCTCTCCAGCACTTGTTATTCCTTGTCTTGTTGATAACAGCCATTCTCACAGGTGTGAGGTGGTATCTCATTGTGGTTTTGATTTGCATTTCCCTGATAGCTAATGAGGATGAGCATTTTTTCATATGTCTGCTGGCCATTTGTATTTCTTCGTGGGAGAAGTGTCTGTTCAGGTCCTCTGCCCATTTTTTAATGGGATTGTTTGGTTCTTTGTTGCTGAGTTACACAGAGTTCTTCATCTATTTCAGATATCACTTCCTTATCAGAGGCCTTGTTTGCAAATATTTTTCTCCCATTTGGTTGGTTGTCTCTTTGCCTTGTTAATGGTTTCTTTTGCTGTGCAGAGCCTTTTAGTTTGATATAGTCCCATTCATTTATTTTTGCTTTTACTTCCCTTGCCTTTGAGGCCAGACTCATGAAGTCCTCCCTGAACCTGAGGTAAGTTTAGTACCCATGTTTTCTTCTATACAGTTTATTGTTTTGGGTCTTATGTGGAGGTCTTTATTTCATTTTTATTTAATTTTGGTATATAGTGACAGTTTACAGTTCAGATTCATTCTTTTGCATGTGGCTTTCCAATTTTCCCAGCACCATTAACTGAGGAGGTTTTCTTTACCCCATTGCATATTTTTTGCTTCTTTATAAAAAATTATTGGTTAATGTATTTGTGGGTTTCTTTCTGGGTTTTTTATTCTGTTTCATTGGTCAGTGTATTTATTTTTCTGCCAATACCAAGTTGTTTTGATTGTTGACAATTTGTAGTATTTATTGAAATCAGGGAGTGTAACACCTCCAGCCTTATTCTTTTTTTTTTTTAAGAGATGAAACAAAGAGATAGTTTATTGAAGAGAAAGTACACTCCAAAGAGGTAGGAGTAGGCTTGAGCAGGAAAATGGCTCAAGAGATATGTAGGATCACTTGCTATTTGAGATCTTTTGTAGTTCCATATGAATCTGATTGTTCTTTTATCTATTTCTTGAAAGAATGTCTGTGGGATTTTTATGGGAATTGCATTAAATCTGTATATTGCTTTGGGTAATATGGCCATTTAAAAAATGTTGAGTCTTTCAATCCATGAACATGAGATATCTTTTTATTTCTCTGTGTCCTCTTCAATTTATTTTAATAATGTCTTAAAGTTTTCATTGTATAAGTTCGTCATGTTCTTTGTTAATTTCCATGTATTTTATTCTTTTTGTTGCAGTCACGAAAGGTATTGACTCTCTCATTTCTTTTCTTGAAGTTTTATTGTTGGTATGTAGAAATGCTATTGACTTTTGTACATTGATTTTGTGTCCTGCAACTTTACTGTGTTCATTTATTGTTTCTAATATTTTTCTGATGGAGTCTTTGGAATTTTTCTATATAAAGGATCACGTCATGTGCAAATACTGACAGCTTGACTTCTTCTCTCCCAATTTGGATACATTTTATTCCTTTCTCTTGCTCTGGCTAGAACTTCCAGTGCTGTGTTGTATAGCAGTGGTGACAGGGGGCATCCTGTCTTGTTCCTGATTTTAGGGGAATAGGCTTCAGCTTTTCCCTATTCAGTATGATATTAGCAGAGGATTTGTCATATATGGCCCTTATGATGTTGAGGTATTCTCTTTCTATATCCATTTTATTCAGTGTTTTGATCATAAATGAATGTTGTACTTTGTCAAATGTTTTTTCTGCATCAATTGATATAATCATATGGTTTTTAGTTTTTGTTTTGTTTATGTGGTGTTTCACATTGATTGATTTGTGTATGTTGAACCATCCTTGTGCTCCTGGGATGAATCCCACTTGATCATGGTGTATAATCTTTTTGATGCATTGTTGTATTCTGTTTGCTAATATTTTGTTTAGGATTTTTGCATCTGTGTTCATCGGAGATATTGGTCTATAGTTTGTGTGTGTGTGTGTGTGTGTGTGTGTGTGTGTGTGTGTGTGTGTTTTCCTTACCAGGATTTGATATTAGGGTAATGTTGGCCTTCAAGAATGAGTTAGGAAGTATCACCTCATCTTCAATTTTTTGGAAGAGTCTGAGGCAGATAGACATTAATTCTTTGAATGCTTGGTAAAGCTTGTTGGTGAAGCCATCTGGTCCCAGGCTTTTGCCTTTGGGGAGGTTTTGAATGATTGTTTCAATTTTTTTTTTTTTTTTTTTTTTTTTTTTTTTTTTTTTTTTTTTTTTTTTTTTTTTTTTTTTTTTTTTTTTTTTTTTTTTTTTTTTTTTACTGTTGATTGATCTCTTTATATTATCCAGTTCTTCTTGGTTCAGTATAATTAGACTATATGTTCCTAGAAACTTGTCCATTTCTTCTAGATTGTTAAATTTGGTGGCATAAAGTCCTTCATACTAGTTTTTTATGATCCTTTGTTTTTCTGTGGTATCAGTAGTAATTTCTCCCCTTTCATTTCTAATTTTGGTTATTTGTGTCTTTTTTTTTTTTTTAGCCAGGGGTTTGTCAATTTTATTTATTTATTTTTTTAAAAAACTAGTTCTTCATTGTATTAATCTTTCCTATTGTCCTTCTGTTCTCAATTTCCTTTAGTTCTGCTCTAATTTTTATTTTTTTCTTTCTTTCTGCTGACTTTGGTTTTTTTCTGTTCTTCTTTTTCTAGTTTTTTAAGATGGGACATTAGAATATTTACTTGTACTTTTTCTTGTTTCTCTAGATAGGCCATAATGATATAATCTCCCTATTAGTACTGCTTTCACTGTGTCCCAATACTTTTGATATGCTATATTTTTATTGTCAATAGTTTCTATGTATTTTTTACCTCTTCTTTTATTTCTTCTTTGATCCAGTCATTTTTTAATAACTTGTTGTTTAATCTCCATGTATATGTGACATTTTTCTGCCTTTTTTTTTTGGGGGGGGGGTAGTTCCCTGGCTGGGAATCAAACGCAGGCTGTGGCATTGAGAGTGCCAGAGCCTAGCCACTACACCACCAGGGAACACCCCCCTTCTGCTTTCTTTTTGCAGTTGATCTCGAATTTCAAGGCTTTGTGGTCTGAGAATACACTTGGATACACTTGGTATGACTTCAATCTTCTTAAATTTGCTGAGGCTAGTTTTGGGTCTCAGCATATGGTCTAAGCTTGAGAATGTTTCATGTGCACTAGAAAAGAATGTATAGTCTTATGTTGTAAGATGAAGTGTCCTGTAAATGTCAATTATGTCCAATTGCTTTAATGTATCATTTAAAGCTAATATTTCTTTATACGTTTTCTGTTTGGATTATCTGTCCATGGCTGTTAAGAAAGTGTTTAGGTCCCCTATTATAATTGTGTTTTTGTCAGTTTCTCCTTTTAGTTCTGTTAATAGTTGCTTTGTAAATTTTGGTGCTTCCTGACTGGGGGCTATATTAATGAGTATCATGTCTTCTTGTTGTATTATCCCTTTTATCATTATGAAATGTCCATCTTTGTCCCTTATTACCTTTTTTATCCTGAAGTCTGTTTCATCAGATATCAGTATGGCAACTCTTGCTTTTCTCTGGGTGCCATTTGCTAGGAGTATTGTTTTCCACCCTTTCACTCTGAGTTTGTGTTTGTCCTTGTGGCTGAGGTGTGTCTTGAAGACAGCATGTAGATGGGTTTTGTTTTATAATCCAGTTTGCTAGTCTGTGCCTTTTGTTGTTGTTGTTGTTGTTGTTGTTGTTGTTGTTGGTATGGGGGTAGTTCCCTGGCTGGGAAGTGAACCCAGGCCACAGCGTTGACAGCACCAGCGCCGAAACCTTAAGCCACTATACCACCAGGGAACTCCCATAGTCTGTGCCTTTTTATTGGTGATTTCAGTTCATTTCCATTTAGGGTGATGATTAATATATGGAGATTTCCTATGGTCATTACTTCCCCCCTTTTTATTTTTTTGTTGTCCCAACTTTTCCCCATTTATTTTGATTTTTTATATCATTTCAGATAGACTGTTTCAGTATTTCATGAAATTCTGACCTTGTACTGGAGAATTCTCTCAGCTTCTGTATGTCTGAAAAAATCTTTATTCCTCCTTCATATCCAAAGAATAACTTTGCTGGATATATTATTCTTGGCTGGTAGTTTCTTTCTTTTACTATTTTGAATATTTGATTCCACTCCCTGCTGGCTTGTAGAGTGTTTACTGAGAAGTCTGATGATAGCCTGATGGGCTTTCCTTTAAAGGTTATAGGGTATAATTTTTCCCCTTGGCTACCTTAAGAATTCTCTTTGTCTTTTATTTTTGACATCTTCAGTATAATGTGCCTTGGAGAAGATCTGCTGGAGTCCAGTAGCTAGGAGTCCTGTTTTCTTCTTGAATTTGAGGTTTCAGGTCTTTCCATAGGTTTGGAAAGTTCTTGACTACTATTTGTTTGAGTAAGCTCTCTATAAAATTCTGTTGTGCACCTTCTGGTATACCTATTATTCTAATATTGTTCTTTCTAATGGAGTCAGATAGTTCTTGTAGAGTTCTTTCATTTTTTTTCACTCTGAAGTCACTCTCTTCCTCCTGTGTTGTTTCCATGTTCCAATCTTCAATATCACTAATTCTTTCCTCCATCTGGTGGGCCCTGTTTCCTATGGTAGTTAGTTCATTTCTCAATTCTTTTATTGTGTTGTTTATCTCTAGAGTTTCTATTTGATTCTTTTTTATAGTTTCAATTTCTTTGTTAAAATACTTCTTTTATTCACAGATTTCCTTTCTAAGATAATGTATCCGTGTCTGGGTACTCTGCAACATTCTTTCAGCTCTCTGAGTGTCTTAAGAACTGCAGTCTTGAATTCTTGATCACTTAGATCATATATTTCCAGATCTATAAGTTCTTTTCTGGAGGTTTTTCATTTTTTTCTGAGCGGCTTTGAATCCTAAGGTACTCATTGTATTTGCTGTGTTTCTTTTCCTGGGCTTGAGGACTTCTTCCCTGGCAGATATAGAAAGGTCTTTCTTTCTCTTCCCAGTTGGTGTTGCTGTAGCATCTTACAATATAGTCTCTTAGTTATTCAATCTCCTCTCTCTGGGAGCTTTCCTGCAAGGTGGACTTCTCTTCTTTTGACTCAGTCACCTTGGTCTCAATGTGTCTTCTCTTTTGAAAAATGTGGTGGGCAATGATGTGCTATGTCTCTGAGATCTGTACAGGAAAAAGCTGCTGTGCTTGTGTTCTGGCATTTCCCTGAGCCCTACTGCTGGTTTCCACAGGATTTATTGGAAAGGGTCCAGGTTTGTTTCCCCCCCCCCCTTTTTTTTTTTAAATCACTGGCTGTAATGCAGACACTAGGTGGAGCTGGAGAAGTGAGCTTTGGGAGAGTTAGGGGAAACAGCCAGGCTCAGTGTCACTGGTTTCTGCCTGGGGGTGGGGGTGGTGTGGTCTACAGCTGCTGTTTCCTGTGGTCACTTCCCTGGCTGCTGACTTCACTATAACACAAGCCTGTTTGCCAGGGGTGCCTGGGTGGGCCAGCACAGCCCAGGTGCAGGCAGGGAGCCGGCTGGGATCCAGCCTGACTGGGGCTGAGTGTGCACTGCCAGCTCAGTCTTTCTATTTTCTCCTCAGCCCATGTTTCACCCAGGACTGTGTTTTATTCTGATCGGCATTTCCATGGCAGCCAGCTCTCAGTTTCAAACTTGCCCAGAGCTGATTTGTGGTCACTGGTGCCACACTGCAACTGGGGGCCCTATTCTCACCCAGGGGAGTTCAGACACTTTGTTCATCCTCTAACCTGCCCCAGGGTATGACGCTGTGTTTGGGGCCCTAGCATGCTGCCACTGTGTTGGGAGTTTCAACTCGCCCATGGTCTCAAAGCATTTCAGCTACCCACACCTCCTCTCTTGTCACTTCTTGACTTCCAACCCATCTGGAATCATGTTGCTCTTCAGCCAGTGTCTCCTGGCTCCTACCTCATTCCTTCTTCTGCCAGCCTTAGGTCGCGTTCCACAGCCTATCTCTGCTCTGCTCCCTCCCTCTTCTCCTGTTCACCCCACTTTCTCTGACCATCAGGTGTTTTCTTGTGATGTGTGGATCTCTCAGCTGAGGCTGTCCCACTCAAGTTGTCCCTGTTGGATCACAATTGTTCAATTGTATTTTCCAGGAGAGGCTTCTGAATTTCCTCTCTTGCCACCATCCTAGGTCCTCCAGCTCTCTACAGTTTTAAGAAAGTGAAAATGTTGGCTTAGTGCCTCTTTTTTTTTTTTTCTTTAGTTGCCTTCACCTCAGGAGATAGTGGCTGTTTTACATTCTTGGCCACTGCCTCAGGCAGAGCCTTGTTTACATTTTGGCTTTCTGCAAGACCTTGAAAGTTACTAGAGTGAAAAAAAAAAACAAAACTGTAAGATTTTAATTTTTACCCAGTCTCCGAAGACCAAGTCTAATTATAAATGAACAAGGAGACAAGTAGATTCCCCTGTTTTCTGAACTATCACTTTACTTACCTTTTAAAGAATTTCTATTGCATTACATCAGAGAAAACTTACACATAATGCACCTCATCCCAGTTTCTTAATCCTTTTCTCATGCTCCCAATAAGGACTTCTAAAAATCTGGTGTGTCTGGCTCTTCCTTCTGGGGCATTATAATTCCAGTTAGGATTAGCAAAGGGCACTACATCTGGCCCTGGAGCATTGCCCTGTGGATTTCTAGTAAAGGCTTCATCCAGCACCAGTGGGTTGCCTCTAGGTTGCCTCTAGGATGCACTCCTTTTTAATAGCAGTACAACAGGTGGCCAAGATGAATTGAATGTCTCTCCTCAGAGGTCAAAGGCCAGAGTTAAGTTTTGAAACCCATCTGCAAACTTACTAGGGTCCTCAGAATATCTTCCTAGTTTTTCCTTACATTGCTGAATGTTATTGAGAAGGGCAGCTGTACCCTAATAGTGCCCTCTGCTCCAGTCACCTCCCTAAGGGGTAAAAGAGTAGATGGGATCACAGAATATAGGGTCTCACTCCAAGTATGAGGAGGGCTAAGAACTTCAGGATCCCCAGATGGGGCAGTTGAAGAGGAAGGTGGTGGGTTATATGGGGGTGGTTGGGATTCTCCCTGAGAGACAGGTGGGGAATTGAGCAAAGGGGTCATCTATAATGTCGAGTTCTGGTTACATTTCTCATTTCCTTGAGATCTCTGATTTCCTGGGCATAACGGTGGCTCCTGGTGGAGGGCCATAAAGGCTTGGACGTATGGGATTTCTGACCATTTGCCTTCCCTTCTATAGAACAGGTCTAGCTGGAGAATGGTATTGTAACTGGAACTTCCATTAGTAGTTCATTGTTCCTGACTACCTAATTTGTGTTGTAGCCAAGCCACATCACAGTAAGAGACTAGGTGTTTCTTCTTGAATTATTGGGAACAAATTTGCCCCAGTGGTTAAGGATGCAGCCGAGTGGTGAGTCTGGTGGGATTGGGATTGATGGCTCACTTCCCATGATGATCTGGAAGAAAAAAAGGAAAAGTCTAAGGATAGTTTGCTTGAAGACTGACTCTTTCCTCTCTGAGGAGTCCACCAGAGAAAGAGTGCAGTCTATAATAGGACCTCTGGAGCATCCCTCTAGAATGGTCCTTTCTGAGGGTGCCAGACATCTCTGGCCATAGGTGGGCTCTGGCGCTGCTTTGATTTAGGCTTAGGCTTGGAACACCTCCATAGACTGTGTCCTGGGATCATCTCTGGTGTCCCTGGGTGCAGTGCTTGGCTTTTTGTATCCCACCAGTTCAGGAAATACTCCTCAACTATGGTTCCCTGAATGGCTAAGGCCTTAAAGATAGAAGTTAAGGAAGTTTGGAACAAGGAGAATGGAGTGGCTCAAGGTCTCTTAGGTATTTCCTAAAAATTTGTAGGCGAGTAAAGAAAACCCTTAATGACCCTAGATCTTGGGCACTTTTCAAAGAAGAGAAGGAAGGAGTTTGAGAAGAAGTGACCTCAGAAAGGAGAAGTGGAGATAAAGTGGAAGTAAAGATAACAGACCAAATGGGTGAAAGAAGTAGCCTCAGAGAGAAAGCAGACAGCTAGGGTAGCTAGTAGCTCTCCTAAGGGAGGAGGTGTGGAGAGCCAAGAGCCAAGATCTGGGAGAGAGAGAGAGGGAGTCTAACACCTGTGCAGACTAGAGAGAGAGACTCCCAGTGGATGTTCTGGACTTCTGACTTCACCAGAGTGGACCCAGTCAAGAATCATTAATTCCCAGAGATATTGCCTTCAGGGGTTCTTGAGAGACTTGAAAAGACAAAGAAAGTGGCCTAACAGCATGTGTGGATTCACCTAAGATGAGCTGCCATTACCACTTCTACCTACACCACACATTGGAAATTAGGTACCCCAAAAAGGTAGAATTCCCAAGGGAGGGAGAGGAGAGGAGAGGAGAGAGAGCATGTGAAAGATTAAGGAAGAGATTAGGGAGGGACAGCAAGAGATGGAGTTCCCTGTGCTGCCTGTGGCTACAAGAGTTGTTCCCCCTCCTATCGCTGAGACAAAATCATGAGTGGGGCAGATAGGACATGACCTCTCATAACAGGAAGTGAGGCAGAAGAGGGAGGCAGCTTGAGGTTCCCAGAGGTAGTCAGCAAGATGGTGAAAGAACAAGATGGGGAAGAAAAATCAAGTCTCCCGAGAGACATCATGCCGTACAAACATAGACCTGACAGGTGCTTGGATTTGTCTTGAGCCCTGCAGGTCCTAAATGACCTGTCCCAAGACCAGGTTATCCTGTCATGGGAGACTTCAAGAGGCAGATGATAGCAAACACAAGAGACAAAGGAATGAGTGAGAAGTTTTGGGGGACCCTCAAAACGGGGCTTACCTCCTGCCTGGAATGCCAAATTATGTTATTGGAGAATGGATCGTTCTTGGTGCAGTGTCTGGGTTCTTGGTGTCCCAAACAAAGAATTGAGCGAGACACGGAAATAAAGTGGTGGAAAAGTAGTTTATTAGAAGCAGAAGTACACTCCAGAGAAGTAGGAGTGGGCCCAAGCAAGAGAGTGGGCTCAGAGGCCCTGACAGAGAGGTCTTGGCAGTTTATGTTTCCTTTTTCCTTACAGGAGCTACACCTTTCTGGGCGTGGGGCCTGTTGATGGCTGCTTTTAATTGACATGAGGAATTATGTCACCTTTCTTAGACTGTGCATGATCCTTCCCAGAATTCGCTCTGTCATAATGATATTAATAAACCTCTGGGCATATGTATGATATTATAATGATGGTATGATGAGGCTTAGGTGAATTGAAGGTCATTGTAACCCTTACTGTGTAGGTGCAAGTCACTGGCTTAAACCAGTGCATATTTCATACCCTTTAACTTCCTCATGGTTGATGGTGACTGCAGGTAAAGGAGAGGTCTGGGCAGAGAAAAGGAAGGATCTGGGTGGAGACAGGGAGATCACCCATTTTTCTGGGTGGTTGTTTTCTGCAGGACCTGTTGGACATGCCAGAGACCCAATTCCTGCCTCTGGCTGCCTGCCTCATTCAGACCATCCTTTGTGATTAATTTGAGCTTCTCAGTGTATAGGGCCCGCTGTGCTGGCCTCACCTGAGCTTGTCAGGTTTTAGTATGTGGCCCCTTTTTTGTCTACAATAAGGACACTAATCCTTCATGACCTAATTACCTCCCAAAGATCCCACTTCCTAATGCCATCATCTTGAGGTTTAGGATTCCAACATGAATCAGGAATGAGGGACACTAATATTCACAACACAAGCACAGAGGGAGCATTTGGGACATGAGCCTCAAGTGAGGTTCCTGGCTTTCCATGGCCTGGGGGAGGCACGAAGAGATTCAGAAGTTCCCACAGACCTCACAGAGAGAACATGGGGGAGCTGAAGGGGCCAGTGGGCCAGTGGAGGTCTGGGGGTGGAGACAGGTGATGGCAAGATGCATAGGCTTTATGGTCTCAGGCAAATGGCTGTGCCCAGAGACTTCAGTAGTAGCCCAAAGGTCAGATATCAGTCACTTGTCCACAACCAGACCCAGCCACATTGACCTTTGACTTAAGGGGTCAACATGGACCTCAGGACCACCAGTGGATCCTTGGCTTTTCTCCCCCACCCAGAAATATACCCAGGTGCCATTTTGGAGAGACACACAAGGATGGGGCACAATATCATTTCCATCCGAATGACAGAAAATTTACCTGAAAGACTGTTCAAAAGTGTCTTAAACCATCCCTGACTCAAAGTTGCACTTGGAAAAGAACTCAGAAGACATGGTTTGGAACCAAGGAGGTAGAGATGCTAAGCTAAAGCACCCCCACCCCACCCCTGTGACTTAAGAAGAAGATAAATTGACCATATTTCTTTGCACATCTAAGCAATGGTAGGAGCAAATCTCACCCATCCTCCATGCATATCACCCCAATACTCCTTGGGGTTAGTGCTGGTGTTTTCCCTCTTTCAGAGGTGAGGAAAGAGGCTTTAGGGGTAAGTTGGCATTGAGAAGACACACGGTTATTGATGGTTATTGACACTGGGGCTCTCCAGCTGCGGGCCTCGGCACCTGCACTTCATGGCCTCCCTCCCAAGGTCCCAGTCTCTCCACCTCTGTCTCCCTAAGATTGCCTGACAGCATGAGCCAGAAAGGCAAGCTTTCCTCCAGGTTGTGCAAAAACCCTGCTTGCAGGCATGTGTGCTACAGTGACTGTCAGAAATTAGAGGGAAGTCACTTTTTGGCAAAGCTATTGTTTTGTGCTGGTGAAGTGAAAACTTATGGGCAAAGCTGTTTCTGTAAGCTGTTTAAAGTAAATTCTGTGAACTCCCACCTCCACATTTCTTCCCCCTGGCGTCTAATGTACACATTTAGCTTCTGTAACCCCTCTTGCTTTTCGCATCAGCCGGCCCCCATCCCAACCCTATAAGAGTTCAAAAAGCCAGTTAGGGAGGGGCTCAGACTTTGGAATCTGTAACTCCTTTGAGCCCTCTGGCATAATAAATCTGGTTTTCTGACCCTCTCAGTGCCATCTGACTTCCTGCCTCAACATTTTGGTTCCCCGACCTGGAAGCCAACTGTGCTGGCCTGGTGTGCCACTGGCACAGCAACAGAAGCCAATGAATGGGTGGTGGAGGTCCTACCAAGTCAAATGAGGTGGTACCACCTGGAACTTTTATGGGGCCTCCTTCCTGGGGGATTGCCACCATGCCCAGAGGTGACCCAAACCGGGCAGACTCGTGGAGGGACAGACTAACCCCTCTGGGGAGCAAGACTCCGGATAAGGTAAGGTCCTGGGACCAAAGCCCCAATTATGTCCATCTTTGGACAAAAGGGGAGCTTGAGCACCTCCCAAAGACTCCACCGCGAGATGTCAGGTAGGGAAAACCCAGGGGCTGGGAGGGACATGTGATAACCTCTGTGCAATTGGATGTGTGACTGTGCGACTGCGTGACTGTATCTATGGTTCCACAACAGTAGCTACAGAGCCTGAGTGGGCCACAACCTGCGGTTCTGTGGTGACATCATAAGGCAAAACGGTGACTTGTCCTCTTGGGGACAACCAGGCCTGGGGTTTACATGGGTGCACCTTAGCCAAGATGCACCTTAAAGTCCCATAAGGAATTCAGCCAGATGGACATCTGAAAGGCCTCCTCTGGGGGCTGCCATCCTTTGTTCATTTTGCAACACCAGACACAGGAGGGCACCTGGGAGGATCGCATTAGGTACATAAAAAAATGGGGTCCAGCCAGTCCAAGCCAACTGTATTAGACTGTACGCTCAAGAACTTCAAGAAAGGTTATTCTGATGACTATGGTGTCAGATTGACATGAGGAAAACTCCGAATTCTCTGTGAAATTGACCAGCCCAATTTCCAGGTCAATTGGCCACCAGAAGGGACCTTAGACTTCCCCAAAGTCTTCACAGTTTATAAAGTGATCACTGGGAGCCCTGGACACCCTGACCAGTTTCCCTACATAGATTCATGGTTGCAAATAGCACAGACTCTCCCTCCTTGGGTTCGGTTCTGTGCAAACAGTAAGGGACAGTGCAGGGTTTTAATAGCTCAACCCCAGAAGGGGAAAAGACCAACAAAACCAATTCATCAGGGAGACCCAGAGGAGGAACCCGCCTCTCCACCATACACACTGCCGCCCCTTCCCTAGCACCAACTGCTCCCGGCCACCAGTTGGCCTGCCTGAGAGCCCCCCACCGTTAGTCTCCCCTCCTCATGAGCCGGAGCCCACCCAGCCGAACCCAGAACTCATCAGAAGGAGGCTACGCTTGGCTCATGCAGCCACATACCAGATGCCCTTGCGGGAGTCCCAGGGCCCCCAACACTGAATGCAGATGGCACCATTCAGCCAGGGCAACCACTGTTATATTAGGAGCCATTCAGCACATGGATCTCCTGAATTGGAAACACCATACCCCATCCTATTCTGAGAAGCCATAGGCCCTTATCAACCTATTGGAATCAATCTGCCAAATGCACCAGCCAATCTGGGGTGATTATCGCCAATTACTCCTCACTCTATTCAACACTGAAAAGTGGAGGTGCACCCTGACTGAGACATAGAAATGGCTGCAGGAGCAGGCCCCAGCTGGCACCTTTGATGCTGAAGCATGGGCTCAAAATGCAGCTCCAGATACCAAACCTCCCTGGGACTTCAACACGGAAGAAGGAAGAAAAGTCCGCGGGGTCAGGGCAGGAGCCCAGAAGCCCTCCAACATGTCAAAGGCACATTCGGTGACTCAGAAATCCGACAAATCTCCTGCTGACTTTTATGAATGTCTATGTGAGGTGTTCCAGGTCTACACCCCATTTGATCCCGAGGCTGCTGAGAACCAACGGATGGTCAGTCAATGCCACCTCTATGGCCCAATCTACTTCGGATATCTACCACAAGCTCCAGAAGTTAGAGGGATTCACAGGAATGAACTCTACTCAATTGCTGCAAGTAGCAAACAAGGCATATGTTAACCGAGATCTAACCGAGATCGGGAGGCTTGCAAGGAAACAGATAAAAAGATGCAACAAGGGAGTTCCGTGGTGGTGTAGGCTAAGGCTTCAGCGCTGTCAACGCTGTGGTCTGGGTTTGATTCCAAGCCAGGGAACTACCCACATTAAAAAAAAAAAAAAAGATGCGACCAAAGGTCTCCCTTCTGGCTGCAGCTCTTGGGAACCCTGACCCTGCCACCAAATCTAGGACACCCCCCCCCCCGTAAAGATGGAACTCTTGGGTGTTGGCCCTTGAAGCCTGACCAATGTGCCTATTGCAAGGAAATCAGGCATTAGAAGGATGAGTGCCCCAACCAGAAGGCTATGCCCAGCCTGACCAGCCACACAAGCCTCACGACCAGGAGGAAATACTGCCCAGAGTCCCTTGTCCATGACCTGATTGGACTAGCTGGAGTCAAATCGGAATAGGAGAGACCATGTTCCATCGATCTGGGCCCCCAGGAGCCCACGGTCAATATGACGGTAGGGGGCCAGTCAATGACTTTCATGGTAGACACGGGGGTGGGACACTCAGTGGTCACCACATGGGTTGCACCCTTCACTGGGCAAGAAGCCAACATCATAGGGACTATAGGCGAAAGCACAGCCTGCCTGTTGTGCAAATCCTAGACATGTCGACCCGGAGGGCACGAAATAATACATGAGTTCCTCTATCTGCCAGATGCCCCATCCTACTTTGGGGAAGAGGCTTATTAGCCAAGTTAGGGGCTCAAATAACCTTCACTCCCAAGGGATCAACCAGCCTGAAGCCGGGGGCTACACCGACTTTCATAATGTTGGTCACAGAGAGGCGGAATGGAGGCTCCACACCCAAGTCGGAGACGAACAACCCCCACCCCCCGAGCTACTAGAAGCATACTCGTTGGTATGGGCTGAAAAACAACCCCTGGGAATGGCTAAAAATCATGCACCAATCATAATAGATCTGAAGCCTGGGGCAACCCCTATGAGGCAGAAGCAATAGCAGGTGCCCAGGGAGGCTTGAATTGGACCAAGAACATATCAGGAGGCTTAAGGAGGCTGGGATCCTTATAGAATGCCAGTCCCCCCAGAATATGCCACTGTTGCCAGTAAAAAGCCGAACGGGGGTGGGTACCAGCCTGTACAGGATCTGCAGGCCATCACCAACGCCACCGTCACCTTGCACCCGGTGGTCCCAAACACTCACACCCTCATGAGTCTCCTCCCACCTGGGGCAGGATGGTTCACTTGTCGGAATCTTTCTTCTGCCTAAGGGTGGCCCCTACCAGCCAGCCACTGTTCGCCTTCGAATGGGAAGAGCCACACACTGGAAGGGAGACTTGACTCACCTGGACGTGCTCACCCCAAGGCGACAAAACCTCCCCAGCCTGTTCGGGAGGCTCTGGCCGCCCACCTGGCAGCCTTCCCTGGAGGCGACTGAACTGCATTGCTGAAATGTGTAGATGACCTCCTGCAAGCGACTCCCGGGAGGAACGGGCACCAGGGCTCTCCTGCAGCTGCTGACACGGGATCCAAAGTGTCCTGGGAAAAGGGTCAGATCCGCCGGCCCCAGGTCCGATAGCTCGGCTTCCTCATTACCCCTGGGCATCGCTCCTGGGACCAGAAGGGAAACAGACTACCTGCTCGATTCCCTGGCCGGAAAACGGGAAAAAGGTTTGGGAATTCCTCGGGGCAGCAGGATTCTGCTGCATTTAGATCCTGGGGTATTCAAAACTAGCAAAGCCCCTTTATGAAGCCCTGACTGGACCAGAGAATGAGCCCCTGCAATGGGGAAATGCACAAGAAGTTGCCTTCCAGGAAATAAAGAGACTACTGACTTGCACACCAGCGCTAAGACTCCTGGACGTGAACCGGGAATTCAACCCTTTCGTCTGTGAAAAGGGACACATGGCCTTGGTGGTCCTCACCCAAACTGTCGGACCCTGGCAAAGGCCCACGGCCTACCTGTCTGAGCTAAATGACCCAGCAGGTGCCAGATGCCCCCACCTGCCTCCGAGCACTGGTGGCCATGGTCACTCAGCCGGGAAGCTGACAAGCTCACCTTAGGCCAGAGCATCCACGTAAAAGTCCCCCATGTGGTACCAGCCTAAATGAACATCCGAGGCTACCGATGGCTCACTAGTGCCAGATGGCACACTACCGAGGCTTACTGTGTGAGAACCCACGGGTGACATTGGAAACAGCGAGCACCCTGACTCCGGCCACATTCCTTCCTTCAGAGGCGGGCCCACCCGACCGTAACTGCGAGGAAACCATAGACCAGTGGTTCTCAACCTGTGGGTCACGACCCCTTTGGGGGTGGAATGACCTTTCACAGGGGTCACCTAAGACCATCGGAAAACATGTATCAGATATTTACATGATGATTCATAACAGTAGCAACATTACAGCTATGAAGTAGCAACGAGAATAATGTTATGGGGGTCACCACACTGTGAGGAACTAAAGGGTTGCGACATTAGGAAGGTTGAGAACCACTGCACTAGATGAAATCTACAGCTGGCCCGGCCTCACTGACGTTCCCCTCCCCTGCCTGACCTGGTACCCTTCACAGACGGGAGAGCTTCATCCAGAACTAAGAACGAAGGGCCGGTTATGCAATAACGACCCAAGACTGAGTCATCCAGGCTGAGGCACTGCCACAGGGACGGTCAGCCCAAAGGGCCGAGCTATGGGCCCTAACTCAGTGCTCAGGTTTGTGGAGGGAAAGAGTCTACACTGACTCCAAGTTCGCCTTCGCCACTGTACATATGCATGGGGCCATTTACAAAGAAAGAGGGCTATTTATGGCCAGAGGAAAGGAGATCAAAAACAGAGAAGACATTCTCCAGCTACCTGAAGCTGTTTGGCAACCGAAGGAAATAGCAGTTGTGCACTGCTAAGGACACCAAAGGGGAACTGACCCAATCAGTCAGGGGAACTGCCTGGCAGATAGGCAGCACAAGAAGCTGCTGCCCACACCAGGACGGCCCCAAACCGGAAACCGGCCTCCAAGGTGCTCTTAGCACCAAGCCTACCGGGAATCCGAGGTACACTCCAGGGGAAGAGCACCTGGACTAATGAGGGCTGGTGGCAACTACTGGACCGGAGACTTTTCACTCCCGGGGGATTAGCTTATCACATGGTCAAACAATACCACGACCTGACTCACTGGGGAAAGACGACTTGAAATGGGACTCACCAGAATTACTACCTTGTCAGGCTCCCCGCCCTCTGTGCCCAAATTAGCACTAGGTGCACTACTTGTGCTAAAAACAATGCAGGACAAGGTCCTAAACAGGTCCCAGGAATTCAGATCACCGGGACTACCCCCTTGAGGACATAGAAATCAACTTTACTGAGGTAAAGCCATGTCGGGGCCATAAATATCTACTTGTTTTCGTCTGTGCATACTCAAAATGGGTCAAGGCCTTTCCCACTTGCACTGAAAAGGCACAAGAGGTTGTGAAGGCCCTGCTGAGAGAAATAATACCCCGCTATAGACTTCTCCTTACAATAGGATCAGACATTGGACCTGCTTTTGTATTCCATGTCGTTCAAACCACAGCAAAATTACTGAACATCAACTGGAGGTTACACACCGCCTACAGGCCTCAGAGCTCAGGGAAAGTTAAACACATGAACCGAACCCTCCAGACCATGCATGGGTAGATGTACCACCTCTTGCCTTAATGTGGGTCCGATGTGCTCCCAGACCCTCAGGATATTCCCCATTTGAAATCCTATATGGGAGGCCCCCACCTACCAGCAGGCTTAAGGGTGACCCTCAACAACTTGGGGAACTAGGTCTGTCAGCCCAACTCCAGATGTTAGGAAAGACTTTTCATACAACAAGTCAGGATGTTTTAGACTAGGCCCCAATCCCTTTAGGAGCCCAGGTCCACCCCCACCAGCCAGGGAATATGGTCTGGGTTAAGGACTGGAAAAAGGAACCCCTACAACCCGTGTGGACAGGCCCCACATGGTTATGCTGGCTGCTCCGACCTCACAGCGCCCTGGATTCACCACACTCGAGTCCAAAAGGCCAATGCTGGGGGCCCATCGGAGACCTGGACAACCCAAGCTGATCCTGCACGACCATTGCAAATAACACTGCGGAAGGTGCTAGACATCCAGCCCAGGACCAACTGAAGGACGCGAAGGACCTCCACTGGCGGGGCCTGGAACTCCAACGAGCTGTAGAACTGTAATGACCTGCCAGCCACTACTCCTATCTGGTGCCAGGATCCTGACTCTGCTTTTAGCTACAGGACGGGCTGGGGGTGCCCCCGCACACTAGGACCCTTATTCCTCCCAGCTGTTTCCCAGTTCATTGAAACTACAGTGAACAGGGCAACCACTGCTTGAGTACTAGCCTTACAGGGATACCAGCCCTTGGCCTACACCCGCGTCAGAGATTTATAGTGATACCCCATAAACAGAGTTATAAGGGCATCAAAGGGGGGAATGAAGTGAAAAATTAAGGACAAAGCTGTTTCTGTAAGCTTTTTAATGTAAATTCTGTTAATTGTTTAATGTAAATTCTGTGAACTCCAACGTCCTCATTCCTTCCCCCAGCTGCCTAATGTATGCATTTAGCTTCTGTAACCCTGCTTGCTTCTTGCATCGACAAGCCCCCACCCCAATCCTATAAGTATCCTAAGAGCCTGTTAGGGAGGGGCTCAGACTTCGGAGCCTGTAACTCCTCTGAGTCCACTATTGCAATAAATCTGGCTCTCCAACCCTCGGAGTGCCATTTGACTTCCTGCCCTAACACTTATTGATAAACAATGTTGTGGCTGGATAGCCCTCCTGGTTCTTACTGGGATTGCAAGATGCACTCAGCAATAACCATCAGGAAATTTTGGGGGGGAAAAACCCACAGGTTTATTTCTCACAGGTCCTGGAGGGTATACAACAGGCCCAGGACCACCCTGTGAGGGCATGGGGGAGAAATGGGGGGGGGGGAGACGGGTTCTGTTTTTAATTGAGGGATGTTCAGGGTGGGAGCCTAATGTTTCTCGAGTTCACTCTTTATTGGTGAAATGTAAAACATCAGAGCAGAATTTAAAGCTCAGGAAGAGAAAAACAAGCTGCCAAACAAAGTATCTTTAAAACAAAGGAAAGTCAGGGTGGGGGCAGCCTGGTTCATTATCTAGTGTGTTTATTCTCGATAGCAGTCTTTGAAGTGGATGCCTGGGCAATCAAAAGTTTACATCAGGCACTTGCATTACAAAAAACAAACAAGCAAACCAACAGACTGCCAGCACTTACACTAGAGCTCTTGAGAGGAGGACCACTTTCTAGTTGAGGGTCCCTGGAAGTAAGTTCGAACAGGT
This sequence comes from Lyroderma lyra, assembly GCA_004026885.1. Lineage (NCBI taxonomy): Eukaryota > Metazoa > Chordata > Mammalia > Chiroptera > Megadermatidae > Lyroderma > Lyroderma lyra. The sequence goes on along the minus strand of PVJL010015067.1, from coordinate 7,440 downwards.
CACAGTGGTGCCATGTGCTCAGGCCTAAGTCATCTGGAACAGCTGGCACAGACCTGTTCTTTGGTGTTCTGAGAAGCAGCCCATACAGGATAGAAAGCAGCAGGCCACAAAGTGGTTCCATCAAATCCTTTGCCTGTTTCCTCCTGCCTTGAGGTCTAAAGTGTCGCCCTCAGTGCCTCTGGATGCAGTGATCATAGTCATGAAGCAGGCAGGTCACATGGCTTGCCCAAGACTGGGATGAGACTTTTGCTTCCAGTTTACATGGTCTACTGCCTCTAAATGCCATTTGCTGTCACCAGGGGCTAAGAGCCCCTCATATAAGAAGTTTAAGTCCCCCGTTTCCTAGTTCCTTAGCTCCCGAATTTTACCTTTTCGCTAGTCCCTAGTCTTTATCACCCTCTCAATCAGTTTTCCGTGGTCCGTAGCCTTAAACATTAGACTGCTCCTAGCCTAAATCATGCTTTAATTTCACCCTGCCTCCTGCTTTAATTACCCCAAAACTTAAACAATAAGCTGTTAACCCAGATCTTCCAGGATATCCTTTGCCCCGGCTTTAGTTAATCATTCTAAAAAACTTATAATTTGTGTTTACTAATTGTATTCCTGAAATGTCCCCTTTCTCCAGCCTTAGTTAATCATCCTGGAATTTGTGATTTGTGCTGGCAAAACTTCAGTGCTTGCTGCACTTCAACAATTTTCCTGGAGCTGTGATCTGTGCTTGCTGGCTGTAATCATGGGAGTCTAGCAATGGCTGACTAAGCCAAAAGTCAACAGGCTGCAGGCTCCCTGGGGCTGAATGGACTTTTACCCTATGTCGGTGGCTTTGAGGCCTGTTTCTTAGGCTAATGCTTTTAAATCTATTTAGGGGCCACTGGGATACAAATGATGCTCCAGCAAGGCTTCTAGCCCATCCCGACCAAAGAAGTCAACACGGGAGACCCCATCCTCCCTTTTAGATCAGATGAGAATTCCATGGATCCCCAATAAGTAGGGACAATGACCGCATTCAGCAGGAAGCAGATACAGAAGAAACCTCTGCCCCTCAGCTTCTCATAGAGATTTATGGGGATCACGTCTCTCAAGAGAAAAGTGAGGTAGGCAGATAGAATAGGGGGGATCTCAAGACCCCTCCCATGGGACTCACCCTGCTGGAGTAGTCACCACCCTGATATCACCTTTTCTAGTAATCCTTCTCCCAAGCTAGTCAACCACAGGGAAATTACAGAAAAAGAACCCCTGAAGGAGATGTCTCTGTGTCTCACTCAATTCTTGGTGCAGGACACCAAAAACCTGGATACTGTGCGGAGAAGGGCCCATTCTCCAGTGACACAGCCATGGTCCCACCAGGAGCAAGGACGCTGTCTGCAGGAGCATCATTTTTCATAGGAATTAGAGCTTTCTTCACCCATAGAGCTTCACCCTTTCCCGTAGCTTTTTTGTAAGTTTTCTTTCTCTCCAACTTTTAACTTTGAAAAATTTCAACCGGTAAAGTTTTTAAAAAGCGAAGAAACTGTCTGGAAGACACTCATGTACTGACATGCTTTGGAAAGCAGTTTTCTCATTGCTGAGCCAAAGGTCTGCCCCGCGATGAAGACTGGCTCTGTGCAAGGTTTGGAGGGGACCCCCTTCGTTACCTACCAGTATGACAAGGAGCCAGTGTGGCAACTCCATTGCTATGGAAGCAAGTGACCACCGGGGGCAGTAAAAGCTGGTGGATGATTGAGGGACTGGACGGAGGGAGTGGGAAGGGGGCACTCCCATGCAGCAGCTGGGGTCTCCCAGGTTCCCCTTGCTTGGGGACCCAAGGGCACTTAACCTTTATCATGGCACTTCCACGCAAGAAGGTTCCCGGTCTCTGTTTGGTTGGGAGAGAGAGAGAATGGAACAGGAATGACGGGGAAGATAGCCCCCCCCCCCCCCCCAGCCCACCGCCTCTTTTTCCCTCTCCAGGAGGCTGGAGAGCCCTGGGGGGTGGGGTGGGGGCAGGTTCTTTAGTTTTCAGCTGTGAACTGCTTCTCAAGGGCTGCCGGGCGGTGCCGGGACGAAATCGTTTGTGCACTTCGGTAGGAGCTGCTGCCTTCCGGAGGCCGAAAGGGCAAGAGGCCCCGCCTCCTCTGCCTGCCTTCCGGTGCTGAGACGGACAAAGCGGCGGAGCGCACGCGGGACAGGTGCCTGAGCGTGCTCACACCCTGCACTCGTCGGGATACTGCGGTCCTTTGGGTGCGTTTGGTCCCCAAAGGCCTGGTGGCACTGGCCTAGTGTGTGGAACCGTGGTTTTCTGAAGTTCACGCTGGCCAGTGACGTGACCTCCGGAAGAGGGCGGCTGAAACCGCGCAGAGCAGCGGGGAGCGGGGCTGGAGCGCTTCCCTGCACGGGAGGGGGTTTCCTGCCGCCGCCTCCCTGGGGCCCTCCTCCCTGGAAAATTTTACACACACACGGGAAAATAGAAGGAAGAGGACAACGAACCCCTTGTACCTACCAGCCAGCTACAGTGAGCAAATCCTGACCACCTTATTTCGTCTCTGTCCACCCCCACCCCCACGCCGCTCCCACCACTGAATTATTTTAAAAGTATATCCTAGCCATTATATTTTACCCATAAATATTTTAGGCTGTATCAGAGTGGGAGGCAGCATGCCTTTATTTGAGATTAAAGAATAGCTCTTTGGGGAGGAGAAGAAAGTTTGTTTTTTTCATTTTCTTTTTATTTACCTGGGGTGAGGGAGTGGGGGTTAGTGGAGTCGGAGAGAGACTGAGATTAAGGCTGGAGTCCACTTAGGCTGGGGCTGGAGTGGGAGGGCAGGGAAGGGGGAACAGGAGGGGGCGGGAAGCAGAAGAAAGTTTTTGAAGCCCAAACGCAGTATCATTATCACCTTGGCATCTTCTAATACCCAGTCCTTACTCACATTTTCTCATTTACTCAGGAACATGTCCTAGTTGATTGGTTTGAATCAGAACCCACCTAAAGACCACACATTGCATTTGGTGGTAGTGTCTCTTAGGTCTTTTGTAACCCACAAGGACCTTTTTAGGACTGTGTAAGCCTGAGAGAGTCTTAGATGACGCAGAAAGGGGATAGGGCCCCCCACCCCCAGGGTACAACAGTTCCTGGTGGGACTGTAAACAATTTGAAAAAGAAAGATTTCCATTCCTCGCATTCTGAGCATAGGTAATCTCATTGAATTCTCACAACAGCCCCATAAGGTAGCCATTCTGCCCATTTTACAGATGAGGGAGGTTTACCAACGAAGTAGAAGTGACTATTTAATCAGGAAGTTTCACCTACCTGTTTCCACAGACCACATCCCTTTCTCCTCAGCACTATTGTTTGCCCTGGGACAAGCAACAGGAACAGCTGCTGCCACCAAGAGGATAGGGTTGTCTTGCTGGTAGATCCTGTCTGGGGAACTTCTGAGCGTGACAAGGGGTCTGCATATGAAGATGCCAGGACGACAGGCATGAACTGCACGTGTGCTCTTGCAGAGGATGGACAAAAAGCGCTTCCCTGACACGTAAGGGCCACAGATGTCATTCGTTTTTTCATTTGTTAAATTTTTTATTGAGATTTTATATTTCATAAAATGACATACATCTATGTATAAATGTGTACAGGGCAGCCCAGAGGTAGGTATACAGTATAGTTTTACTATGTGTCAGTGTGTATGTGTACCCATATAATCTGTTGTCATGAATTTCATTGATTCACATGTGCACCTACTTTGGGGCCACCTGTATACCTAAGGCATGAAAAGTAATAGAATGAGCCCTTCCAGGTCCAACGTCAGCTTAGGAAACAGAACACTAAGAAAATCTTTGAGGGCCCCTATCGGCCTCTCCCCAGTGTATCTTCTCCCTCCTCACCCTCTGAATTTTTATCATTCCCTTGCTTTCCTTTGTCTTTGTTTTTGTTTTTTACCACATATGTGTGTGTATGTTTATTGTCAGAGATATATTGTTTAATTTTGCTCAACTTTTGCACTTTTTTCACTCAACATTATGTTTGAAGGCATCATCCATGCTCACGTGTGTAGTACATTTGCACCACAGGTGGCATCGCATTGTGTACCAGTTTGGCCGGTTTCCAGTTTTTTTGTTTTTAACAAGCAAGGTCACCTTGAGTCTTTTTACCCCTACCCACTGGAGCATGTGGGTAAGAGTTTCTTAGTAGTGGTACTGATGATAGTGAAGGGAATAAACTTGGCTAACTGGTGCCCAAAGAGTTGACAAATTGACACTCCTACAGGCAGTGCATGAGTGCATTCCAATTGCTCTACGTCCTTACGAACACAGTGTGTTGTTGGCTTTTCATTTTTGCCAATTAGATATTAGATAAACTAGTATCTAATTATGCTTTTATTAACCTAAAAATAAAAGGCTTTCCAAAGTGAGAAGCAGCAGCATTTATTTGAGATCAAAGATAGCTGTTCAGAAAGCACTAATTCGGGTAGAAATCCAAATAGTGTTCCAATTAGGAGACAAAGGTGACGGGTATAAAAAAGGAAGGGAAGCAATTACATCAGTAGAGGAACAGCATTTCTACCGGTGCAGAAAAGCTAACACAGTGATGTTAATTCTAAACAATGTTTTTTATTTACAGTCTGGTAGTCATCAGTCCAGTAGTTAGAATAACTGCTTTTTGTTTTCTTTGCAAACAGTTCTTTGGGACATAGTGTTGCTTTGGGCTCAGTCCAAGGTTATTTTGTCTATTTTAACATTCTAAGATTTGAGGTGTAAGATAGATGTACAAGGTGGTTCCTCTGGGGTGCCAGTTCTCACTCCATTTTAAAGGGGCTCCATTTATTATTGTTTGATACATTTGATTTGCATTTTTTTTAATACTAGGAAGTTGAGAATTTTTTCAGGTTTATTGGCTTTTATATTTTCTCCTCCAGGAAGCAGATAATCTGTCTATTTTTTATTGACATGTAGCGTTTAAAATTTTATTATATTATAGATTCTAATTCTGCATCAGTACTATGTGTAGCACAATTTTTTTCTTATTTATAGCCTGTCCTTTCACTTTCAGGGTGGTGTGTGTGTGTGTGTGTGTGTGTGTGTGTATGTATGCATGTTTGAGTTTACACTGAAAAATGTTTATTATGGAGAATTTTGTACATATGAAAAAGTAGACAAATATAATAAACCCCAATGTACCCACCATCCAGACTCAGCAACCTTCAACCCATAGTTGATCCTGCCTCTTCCACTGGCCTTATCCACCATCACTTACCCACACAGGCTACACACGATGGACCTTGTTAACGGATACCATAGATACTGCGAGATGTGGACCCAGGTTCTCAGGAGCAGTACCTATCAATTGTAATGACAGAAGGCAATGCCCCAAAAGTTAGGGAGAAAACCAGTTTTAAGTACTGAAAAGGGGAACCCATGCAAGTATTATAAATAGATATTTAAGTTTTTAAAAGGCTGTTATGATCACCACTTGAAACACTATTCACGGAAGAGCCTGACACTTCAACCACAGAGGCCACTCCCCACTTTTTCTAGGCCACCACTGCATTCTTTGTCAATTCCAGTATACTGCTTCTTGATGATGGGAGAAAAGCCACATGGCTGTGAGTCCTAGTTCTTAACACTATAATCACACAAGCTCTGTAACTTGCTAAAGCAGGTCACCCACTCGTCAGTGGGTAGAGCCAGATTCAAACCTAGGTCCTTCTGACTTCAAGCCCCATTGTCTTCTTACTGTACCACAGGTAAATAATTACTTTACTTAGAAAACAGAAGGAAGGTTTTCCTCTTCCTCACTGTTTTTAAGCAAGCTGAAGCTTGTGGTAATCATATGGTTTATGAAAAACTTTCCTTGAATCAAGGTCAACATGAGCAGCTTATAGATTATGGGAGGGTCTGGCCTTTAAGCACAGGGGAGTTCAGGTCACCATCTCAGAGATTTCAAAAGCATCCCATCATAAAAATCTCTAATTTATAGATTCACCAACAGTTATTGATTATTGAACAGAGGCTACATGGTGTGTCAGGGGCTTTTTTCTCGAATACACTCTCCCATTTAACCTCAAAGCAATTCTGCCAGGTACTGTCATTAACCTCAACTCACAGAGGAGGAAACTGAGGCTCAGATAGCCAAAATCACCTGCCTATTCAGAATTCCGACTCAGGCCTTTGTGATTCGTTTCTACTAGACCAGTGTCACTTTTCAAGAAATGTCTCACAGGACTGCAATTTGAGTGAAAGCCACTTTATACATAGCCACTACTGGACACTTTGATATTCAGCCTGTACTGCAAACGACCAAGGCCAGGGAGGTTCACACTGGATTGGGGCAGATCAAAGAGGAATCGAGGAGCCGCAGGCAACTTAAACACAGCCTTCATTCCAGAAGTGAAGCAGCAGCAAAATGGCATCTGGGAGGTTACCCTCCATAGCCCATAGCCCACTCCCAGAGAGTCCCATCCCCTTATATAGGCAGGAGAACAGACATGGCAGGCAGCGAAGCAGTGAGCTCAGAAGGTGCATAAACAACAAAAAGATTGCCACCTGGGAAAGTGCAAGTCGTGGTTACAAAGCAGGTGACTGTCATTCCGGCGGAAGCATGACAAGAGCCTGAGCCATTCCGTTTTTCCCACATTCCACCCTTTCAGGGTTTCTAGCCTCACAATCTACACAACAGATGTCTTCTTCAGTGTTCCCTGTGCAAGGAATGTGTTACATTGTACCTAAATACCACAGCAACAATAAAAACTACAGCAACAAACTGTAATAGCAAAAACGATAGAAGAGGGTAATGGAAGCCAGTTCCAAGGCTCTACCGTTGCCCACACAGTCTTGCCCAGCAGAGGTAGTACCAGTGCTACCACTGTGCCGCGTCTCCGGCAGGAGCAGTCTTCTGTCTCACCTTTGCCGAGGTACCTGACTCTTCATTGTCCAGATGGGCCAAAGGAGCACGTCCGGTGAGATAACAGACCATCACCTGTTTCTGGTGCCCTGGGGCCCACAGGCCTTGCCACATGGCTTGAACCCAGAGTGGGTGGTGCATCACCTTCCAGTGGTTAAGGTGCCGGGTGGCGACCCAGAGCGTCCGTGCAGACTCCCAGTGGGGGTGACTCGTTAGTAACCACTGACCGTCTGGCCCGTCGCGCTGCCCCTGGGCTACTTTGTAGGTACCAGTACTGCACCAAAGGGTCTCAGTGGGAGGACGGACGGTGACAGCCGCCCCTTGTGAGGCCCGGCCCCTGCTCGAGCCGCCTGTGTACCAAGCCTGTCCCGGGGTGGGCGCTTGCCCTTCCTTGAAGGGGCCGGCCTCCGGCTCACTTTCCAAGTGTTGGGGGTCGGCTCCCCCACAGCCACTAAGTCACAGGCCCAAGGACCTCTTGGAGCTCAGCTCTCAAGGGGCTATGGCTCAGAACACTGCGTTGTTCCACATGTGCCCCTCATTTTGCAAGTGCAGGTATTTGGGCC